>JAMQGT020015162.1:0-33811 GCA_024447675.2 Pterophyllum scalare | reverse complement strand
ACATTATGGCAAGAACTACTCTACTGAGTAAAGAAAAACACCAGTTCATCATTACTTTAAGAAATGAAGGTCAGTCAATCCAAAAAATTTCAACATAAATTTCAAAGTATCCTGAAGTGCAGTCGCAAAGGCCATCAAACATTATGATGAAACTGGCTCTCATTGGGACTGCCCCAGGAAAGGAAGACCAAGAGTCACCTCTGTTGCACAGGATACGTTCACCAGAGTTACCAGCCTCAGAAACCACAAGTTAACAGCACCCCAGATAAGAGCCCACCTAAGTCCTTCACAGTTCAACTAACACACACATCTCAACATCAGCTGTTCAGAGAAGACTGCAAACTCTGCAAAGAAGCCACTTCTAAGGAAGAACAACAAGAGGAAGAGAACGGCTTGGGCCAAGGAACACAAGGAATGGACATCAGACCAGTGGAAATCTGTCATCCAGTTTGATGAGTTCAAAATTGAGATTTTTGGTTCCAAACACCATGTATTTTGTAAGATGTAGAAAATGTGAGCGGATGGTTCCTACATTGATCCCCTGTGAAGTATGGAGGAGAAAGTGTTATGGTATGGGATTGTTTTGCTGGTGAAGCTGTTGGGTGATTTATTCAAAATCCAAGGCACACTTAACCAGCATGGCTACCACAGCATTCTGCAGCGACATTCCATCCCATCTGGTTTATGCTTAGTGGGACCAAACACCAACACAGCCTCCAGGCTATGTAAGGGTTATTTGGCCAAGAAAGAGGGTGATGGAGTGTTGCGTCAGATGACCTGGCCTCCTCAATCACCTGATCTAGACCCAACTGAGATGGTTTGGGATGAGTTGGACCGCAGAGTGAAGGCAAAGCAGCCAACAAGTGCTCAGCACCCCTGGGAACTCCCTAAGGACTGTTGGAAAACCATTTCAGGTGATTACCTCATGAGACTGATTGAGAGAATGCCAAGAGTGTGCAAAGCTGTGATCAAAGCACAAGGTGCCTACTTTGAAGAATCTAAACTCTAAAACATATTTTGGTTTGTTTAACACTTTTAAGTTTACTACATGATTCCTTATGTGTTCCTTCACAGTCTGGATGACTTCAGTGTTAATTTACAATGCAGGAAAAAGAAAAAAAAACATCAAAACACTGAATGAGATGGTGTGTCCAAACCTTTGACTGGCACTATTTAAAACAATGCCTTACATCTGTAATTATAATTTGTAATTAATCAACTATGGTAGTTTAGGGTAAAACAATTTTTTGAAACTATGAGAGTGGCTCCATGGAATCAAGTTTTTAAAGATAATTTGTGATGATGTAACACATGTTGTTAAGCTTCACAGGCTGGATGGATGGGGGGGAAATGAAAGAGAGCTTTTTCCTCCATCACAGCTATCCCTGACTCACCATTAAGCAAGACTCTTTGCAAAAAAAAACTTTTTTGAAGACACACCCTTACTTTTCATAAACATAAGTTCCAGAACTTCCCTCAGGTTCCATTGCATTGATTCATTCTTTCCCACTGCCCCGTGAAGGTCCACAGTTGGAAACTTTCATTCTAGCTCGGTGCAGACTGTGACCCTTGATGGCCGGTGTGGAGTGATAAAACAGCTGCTGCTCCGGGAAGGAGCACAGTCAAGACTGGTTCGTGAGATGTTAGATGGCTATTGAACAATATAATTAGTCCCTTAAGGAGACGGTTCAGGGCTGTCAGCAGTAGGTGGGATGTTAGCATCAAATGAAAATAAATATCTTACCAACGACAGCAGCTACGACTACATCAAGAACGGGACATTCTTCTGACTGATCCAGAAAAAAAAGAGAAAAAAAAACTGAGGTAAAATAAAAAGTGCAAGTTGTTCAGTCACCGTTTTACTGTCATACAGCACCATCTAGCGGTTAATTCTAGATTTACAGTGAATTATTGACAAGTCAAACCTTGAGTGAATTATGACACATTATTGCTTATTTTATTACCCGATAAAGCAAGATTATTATAGTTACCTAAAGTTAAACTAAAGCTACTTTAATTAAATTAAAAATCTACATTTTAGAGAAGAATATATAGAATGTTTCTTTTCTTGGTCTTTGTCATCAAAACAAGCATAAGGAGACACTAACACACATGTTCATTCAGAATGAGATGTCTACATGACAATAATAATATTTTAAAAGACAAAAAATATCATGAAACTGATAAAAACCAGACTGAAACTACAGTTTCTTTGAACAGCTACACTGAAAAAATCAAGCCCTAACAGAAATCGAAACGAACTAAATAAAATGTTAAACTATAACTCCTCCATGAGGTTCATTTTGGCCTCACCTACACAGTGAGGGAGCCCAGATTCCTGCTAATGCTTTATCCAGTCAGACATCTAAACTGTGGATTTATTTCACAATAAACAAGTGTGCATGAGTTAATGAAAGACAGATTGCTCTGCTGAAGACATTAAACAGGAGGAGAAATGATAGGATCTGTAACTATAAATTTCTTGTCCTCAGAGGGAAGCACTTTATGGTGATTCCTTTTACAGACCAAAAGCTGGAGGCTCCATTATCACCTTCCTGGATTAAGCTGTGACTGCTGACAGGCACATAGGGCGAATAAATGTCAGAGCACGGGGCTACTTCATGGGTCAGATTTAGGCATCACATAATGCTGAATGTAAAGCTTCAGATTTACGAGCAAGGGCCTCAAAAGCAGAGCACTGATTGGTGATCAACTTGCCATATTGCAATATGTGAAGGTGATCATTAAAATCAAATTAGTGAGTTTATTCACTGTTTTGTAAGACAATCAGTGCACTTTCAGCTTTAACTCTTCTACTGCCACAGTCAAGCTACTTTGCTGTAGCAGTCACACACATCTCAATGCATACTAGAAAACAATAGGTGCAAGGCTTTTTTGATTGTATCGTATGCTCATATAGATAATGCTGCCCTTGGTATGTTGCCAAGCCACAATGCCATCATCATGATTCCATAAATATTTATACACTAGCAGTCAAAAGTTTGGACACACTCACCCAATCACCCATATGAATGGACCTCAATCCCATTGAACACTTGTGGGAGCAGCTTCTGCCTGCTGTTTGTGCCAGAGTGACCACCAACAACAATGACGTTGGCTGACTTGCGACAAATGCTGGTTGAAGAATGTGATGCCATCTGTCATGACTCACTGGTGAGGACTCGGACACTGGACACAGAAGTAAAGTCTGGATACCTGGTTGATGCAACGATCTAGGGTTGACTGAGAGTTTCAACCGGCTTAAAACTTCACTCCATCAGAGAACACGAAGAGCAGGTGAGTGATGAGATCAACCACAGGTGAGCCTTGGACCCGTGGGTGGAGTCCCGAAGACCCGCCTACCTCTGCGTCAGGCAAGACTCCACACAATACACCCACAAACAAAAATACAGGCAGAAAAAGAAAACATGATAGAAAACATTACCAAAAAGGCAGGTCAGCCAGAACCCCCAGGGGACCATGACACCATCCCACAGCAGTTTGTGCTCTAGATGGTGACCAGCATGTGGAGGAGGTGCCAGTGTGTTGTGGCTGTGTATGGTTCTTCCGCATGCTACTGAGGCTCCTGTTTGTTAAATGAATAAATTGTTAAATTGCCAAAATGTCTTGTTTCTTCAGACTTCAAACATCCAATAAATGACACCCAACAAGAGTCAACAGCAGAATAAGCTGTTTGCCACTGACAGGTAAGCTTTTCATGGGTGCAACCCACATACGCAACTTTGCTGCTCAACCCACAAATGCACTTTCCTTACAAATGCAGCACCCTTTAAGGGGAAACGAACAGGCTTTTCAGTGATCTAACATTTATTGCCAAGAAGCATTTTTACATAAAAGAAATAACTGACCAAGTATAAATCTCATTATTTTTTATGCTAAGTTTATAACAAGACAAATAACCCTTATAAAAGCAATTCCTGTATTATCCTGTCCATAACCACACGTACAGGAATGAAGTCAGGAGTAATTACAATTTAATTTGCCACTGTTGAAAAGTGCAACATGTCAAAATAAAAGTAATTTTTAAAAAAAATCATAACCTTTTCCATAAAAGCTGGGTACACACAGAAAAATTACAATTTTACTTTTCCTGGATGGCCACTGACTAGACGGTCCTTCCTCAGGACAAGGCCAGTCTTAACCTCCTGTAATTATTCTGTGCATAAGTGAAGTACTTAGATTATTTTTACATGGCCGTGGGACAAAGGTCTTATGATAACATTATAAACTCACGTGGAAACAAGGCCGGACATCTCAGTTAGATTTGTTTCAGGACAGGGGATGGGAACACAAGAGTTAATCTGTGTGGCAAATGTGTTGTTAAGAACAGGGAGGATAGAGAGAGTGAATTTATTTAGCCTGAATAAACAAAAAGTTACTCTATGAGTGTTTGTATACATATTCAATTTTCCATGACAGCCTCTGTACCTTTTGTGACCCCCTTTACCACAGGTTAACATTTTGAGGAGATGCCTCTCTTCCTGGCTGCAGCAAACCCTGTTGTCCACGCCAACCGTGTAGCAAAGGCAAACAAACACCACATGGGAGCCATTTAAGAGGCACAACCAAACAAAATGAGTCTTTAATAACACTCTGCGGAGGGCCTTGTAATTGCAAGCGAGTGGAACATTTTCTAATTATAATCACTCACAGCCACACACTCATTTCTTGCGCCTTATGTATCCTAGCATGCCCCGTTAGCCGGTGGCTAGCTGTGCGGCTAAAACCACATGAGATGTTGGAGATTGCAGGCTGGCAGGAGTTGTTTTGCTCCGGCTGGGTTTCGGGTCAAGGCTGGTTAGCTGAGTAAACACTATGTGAAGTGGGCAGGACGTATGTACAGCGAGATTCAAAACAAAATCAAGCAAAGTACAAATTTTCCTTATGTTTGGCACAAGTTTGAAGTTGTGTTGTTTCTGGTTAGCAATTAAAGGACGTTGACTGTCGACATAATTATAACTTCCTAATTGCGGCTGGTGGGTTCCAAGTTGGATTTCACTTTGGAAAACAAAATTTTTCTCTCTTTTTATTGGCATATTTCCTACCAGGCATTCCAGTTAGATGTTTGTTTTTATGTAATCCTACCACATGTACATATGTTAATTAAACCTGTTGACCTTACAAAGCTCAGGCCGGCAAGAACATTGAAATATCAAGGAAAAGGTTTTAGGCAAGTTCAGAGTAAACAGTACCAATCAAAAGGTTGGACCCACTGGTACTGTATGTATATATATTTATTTAGGATTCTGTGACATGCTCACACAGAGTTCAGAAGAACAGATGTTTGCAGGGGTTTAAGCGTGGGTCATCCTGTTAAAGTACTTTATTCCTCCAAGTGTCTGGATGAAAATAACTTGCTGAAAAGTTTCACCTCTGTTGCAATTCTATTAAAAAAAAAGAATCTGTGCCATCTTCACTGCCGACATCTACGGTCATCTAGCAGCTGTTTACAGCTGCTTTTAGTTTTTTTTACCCCCACTGACTATTGTGACCTCTTTGTGTCCACTGCTCCAGCACCCAACAGCTTGAACTTGTCACTGTGAACTCAAAGCACACTCAGTGACCTTAAACCCATAGATCAATGTGCATTTTATCAGTAGAAGCTCTATTGACCTGGTGCTTGGAGGCAGGATTCTTCTTGTCTCAGCCCGAGCTTCGGTGGCTGATCTGTTCTGACCTTTTGTCATCGCAGTACTGCTGTAATTAGTAACCAGACTGTAGGAGTAAATGGATGGAAACCAAAATACTAATCTTACAAGCTCAGCGCCAAACACAACAGCACCTCTGGGCTTACTCTATTTGCCTCCATTTTGGACGACACACAGTGTGTGCTTTTATTATGGTAACAGCTCTTTGGTGCTCAAAAATACCACAGCCCCAGTTTCTAAAGCCAGCTGGGGCTTTATCCTTTCAGGCAGTGATCGCTGGGGTTATTGGTAGTGTCAAAAGAGGAATTATACACTAGAGGTTCTTTTGAAGAAAATATAACTTAGCAGTTGTCATCACTGCTTTCTTCTATTTTTGCAAAGCTAAAGATTTAAAGAAAGATCCTCCAATCAAAAAAAAAGGAGCATGACTGCACCTTTACTGGGACTAGCCATCTCTTTAGATCATTCACATGGGGTGGAATTGCTATCATAGAACTTAGGAAAGTTGGAAGCCAAGGACAGCAGAACATTCCCTGGATCCAGACCTTCGAGTCTGCCTGTTGCTTGATATCAAATCAGCCCAACCCGAACTCTTCTCGCTATATATATATATATATATATATATATATATATATATATATTAAAAAACCTAAATGTCCAAAATGTCAAAATGTCAGGTCAGGTAAACTGACTCAATAGAAAAAGAGCCAGTTTACCTGAAGAAGTTAGACACAGTTAACATTTCACATATCCTCTGTGATTCCAGAAGAAATACAATTCTTAAATTTATTCAAACTATTTATGACTGTGTCTCTGTGAGCATCCAAACACAGTCCAGTATTTGCATTCAGATTAATTGTCATATATATATATAATCTGTAAACATACAAAGCTGCGATTTTGGCTTTGAAAGTTAATGGTGCTCTTCAGCCAAGTTGAGTAATGTAAATTTATGTCGAGGCATGTGTAACAAACAAAGAAGGTCAAAGAAAAGTAAAGCAAAACATTCTACAACTTAGGGTATTAGGGCAGGAATACATTTTACTCACCCCCACTAAGCTGCTTCTGGATATCTTTACCATCTGCTAGATTTTGTGGTTCAGTGAGAATGTCGGCTGGAGGAGAATGTGTGTTTCTCTATGGGAGTGTGTGATGAATGGCATTTGGCTGTCACCCAAGCCAGACAGCCAGTGTGCTCTCCCCAAACCTCCAGACAGTTGTTAACATACAGCTCACCTGAGACCCCGAGCTCATAAATTACAACCATTTAGCTGAGCTGTCTATCCACCAATCCAAACAGAAGCTGACAAACTTCTTTCTTTCTTTCTGCTAAATGGAAATTGTTACATGGTGATTGTGATTCAATACACCTGATGTTCAGAGGAGTATATAAATATATTATCATAACTGAAATGCATTTATGATGCTCTCCTTTTTACTTAATTGAGGTACAAACCCTAGAATGTGATGTGGATTATTTCTTTCAGCATTGCTGTACTTTTCTATGCTTTTTGAGGAGTTCATCAACCAAAGAGCTGATCCATCTGTGAGTGATTTGTCGGGCTGATTCAGTGAGGAAAAGCCACCATTAAACCCTCTGATTACAGCTTACTGGCCATGACTGTAGGATAGGAAGCCAGCGGATGTGTATGGGAATAAAAACAACCTATGATGCCTATTTAATGGGGGTCACTATATTTGAAATGGATCACAGGAAAATTTTACTGTGCTGCCGGCACCCACAGCCACACAGTGCCCACTAGTGAACAGCACAGCAAATATCTGCTGTAAGAAGTGATTTATTGTTGTGCTAAAGCAGACATATTCTTGCGCTAGTTGCAGTCACAGAAACAGTCGGGGAAATGTGATGCCTGCACATGAACTTCTGTCACATTTGACTCAAAAATTGTGTTGGATATGAATTTTAAAATTGAATCTCACCCTAAAGATTTTTTACAGTTGCCTCTCACAGCTGGTTTCATTGAAAACCATATGAGAACGCTCTGTGCACCATTACTGCTTAAGAGCTAGACAAGTGGAAAAGCTGCTAAAGCAGAGCTGGGTCAGTGTGCCTGTGTTACAAATGATACTGATCAATTTGGAATTGCAGATGCTTTTTTAACTAGACCTACAGCAACTTGACTAGTGTTTTGCAAGAGCTCTGTGGGATCACAGATAAAATTAAATATGGCCACATGTTATATTATTTATTCATTTATTCTCACTGCGAGAGGATTTAACTTAGAGGTAGAGTAGTACATGAACGTTCTTGTTGTGCTTCTCTGCTGCCCTCTCGTGGTGTTACAGGTTTTCTCAATCGATTTGGTGCAGAAAAGTCATTGTCACCACTCTTAATGCAATTCTCGAAACAATTTTTCATAAAGACTCACTTGTGCAAAAGACACTACAATCAAAACATTTTTCATAAAGGTTAGTCAATCACTTCAACTCTGTGATGAATGAATAAAAACCTTTCAGCGCTCTTTTAAGGCTTAGACATAGACATACATTTTCTTTTTCTCTCTTTTTTTTTTTTACTTTTATCAAAACCTTACTGACTTCGGAAAGACTGTTGCTGCTGCACAACAATGTGGGCTTACTGTAGAGTACAAAGTGTTCAGACACAAAAATGAACCCTGAAGGATTCATTTGAAACTTTACAAAATTGCTGAAATAGAGAAATGAATGAAACTATATGCATTAGAAAACAGACACAGAAAACATACAATCTGGGAACAAAGCACCAACTGTTAACTGCTGTATAGTCAAGTAAAGTCATGCTACATAGATTCAGCAACCATTAGGTCCCACATTTGCTGTTTTGCTTACAAGGAAATATACTACGTTACTAGTCTATACTGCTATTACTACTAGTACTACTACTGTAACTACACAGGTCTAACAAAACACGGCCGCTCATTCCATCATACTGATGTCCTTGAAGTTTCATACACAAACTTTTACAACTGTTACGCCCATCTGCAATCCCTACTCTGTAGCGGCAGTGAGAGAGTTTCATGTGCGCCCTCTGCTAATCTTGATCTTGATCCACACCTGATGAGGTGTGGATCAAGGTCAGCTTTGAGGGGCTCACCACTTTTGCTCTTCTCCTTGCTTGGTTGCAATGGTTTTAGCAGTGCTTACCACAGGATACAAAGTAAAACCCATTTGTTCTTAAAACTCTGGTGTCAGTCTCCACTTTATGTTGTGGCTTTTGAGCTGGGTTGTAACACAACATAAACATCTCAGACCTTTCAAAGTCTCTCATCTTAGCATCCATAAACAGTCTCAAGCTACCATAATGGAACTAATAATAACAGTAGCTGAAAATGTCCTCATATTATCCATAATTTCCAAATGCATGCAAACAATATTACATACAATATAGCCAAAAAATCATTACCATGCATGCCTCTTGGACCACATGCAGGATAAGGCTGTTTTGTGGTTGTATGTCTTTCCTCTCCATCCATGCTAGTTCTGACCCACAATGCCATGGTAGTGCTCTCTGTTAGACTCTGGTTATGTGACCATTATGCTCTGCATCAACTTTACATGAAGGCTCACAGCACTTTACTTATTGTTTACTTAATTATTCACTTATTATTTACTTAAATCGCTGACTGGGGTGAAGACAGTGACCCGGTTCAGTCAAATCCCACCAGTTTGCAGTGTTTGTGGTGAGTTCGCCATTACTGTACCCCAGTTCAACTGAGTCAGTCAGCGGTGTTTCCGGTGGGTCCACTACTCCGCTATGCACTCTCACTCACTTGCCTTTTTTACTCAGCAGCAGCAGCTAGTCAGAGAACTTACATGATCTGGATTAATGGAGACCTTCGTGATTTATGATTCACTTGGAAGATTCAAATCATTAACCCGGGTGATTTAGGAACCCGACCAGCACTAGCGAACAGCAGTTCTCTGGGTGAAAATATCCTGTTGATGTCAGAGGTCAAAGGAGAATGGCCAGATTACTTCAAGCTGATAGGAAGGCAGCAGTAACTAAATCAACATCCCAAAGGCTCGGACATCTCGCCCATATTAACAAGGTCTGCGTCACGTGTTGAGGAACCAGGCCATACTGATGATAAGTGGGCTAATGGAACAAGTATATGGCATCAGAGGACACGAGATGAGAATTGGGAATTGTTGGAATGCCACTACACATGTAACCCTAGTGAAAGGAGTTACATGAAGAGGATGTGGGACCTATGGATCCTTCAACAGCCAGCATCCAGACTGACATAGAAATGACCAGTAGTTCAGTGTTTAAACATCCACAAGAAGCAACTGCAATCACAGTCTTAGAAACTGCCAAGTAAAGAATCACAGTCTTGGCTAGCCTCTTGAAAAAGTATACCAGAGACATCAAAGCCAGGAGAATAAACCAGATATTCCCCACTGTACCATCTAAGGCATGCTCGCAGTGGCAGGGGACCAAAATTGTATTGTAGGGTCTTTGCCTTACAATATAAAGCACCTTGAGGTGACTATTTGTTGTGATTTGGTGCTGCATAAATAAAATTGAATTGAATTGAGTATGACAACGGCACCCCCACCAAGGCTCAAGATAGAGCAATACTGAAAGAGCATATGGGAGACAAATGCAGCACACAACAGTAATGCTCAGTGGCTAGTGGATCTACGAGCAGACCACAGCAACCTCCCTGAACAGGCTCCAGTAACCATCACGGTGTCACACATTCAAGAGAGTGTCTCAGATATGAAGAGCTGGACAACACCAGGCCCTGACATGAGTCACACCTACTGGTTAAAGAAGTTGACTCCACTCCATGAACGCCTGGCAGCACAAATGAACCAGCTGCTAATGGATTAGACACACCCAGAATGGCTGACCATAGGCCAGATAGCCCTGATACCCTAGGACCCCCAGAAGGGACTGGTCAAATCCATCTAGAGGCCAATAACCTGCCTCAGTACAACATGGTATCTCCTGTCAGGGATCATAACAACTCAATACATGAGTGGAGCCTAGAAAAGAATTGGCAGCAACACTAGAGGAGCAAAACACCAGATACTGATACATAGATAGAGCAGTCACTCGAGACTGTAAGACCAGATCGACTAACCTGTGTATCACCTAGACTGATTACAAGAAAGCCCATGACACAATGCCACACATGGATCCTGGAATGCCTAGAACTATACAAGATTAACAGGACCCCAAGAACCTTTATCAGGAACTCAATGGGGATGTGGAGAACAACGTTAGAGGTCAACTTCAAGGCTATTGCACAAGTTACCATCAAGTGCGGGATTTACCAAGGAGATTCTCTGTCCCCACTGCTGTTCTGCATAGGCCTGAACCCCATCAGCCAGATCATCAACAAGACTGGCTAAGGATACTGACTGCAGAATGTAGAAAACATCAGGTAGCCAGAACTAAGGGGATTGCACTACCAGAAGGCAACATTACAGACATTGAGGACAGCTAGAAGTACCTTGAAATCCCACAGGCAAATGGGAACCATTAAGAGGTTGCTGGGAAAACTGCAACCACCAAGTACCTGCAGAGAGTAAGGCAAGTCCAAAAGAGTCAGTTGAATGGAAAGAACAAGATCTGGGCAATTAACACCTACACCAGTCATCAGGCTGGGATAGTAAGTTGGCCAAAGGAGAAGACAGAAGCCACTGACATCAAGACAAGAAAGCTCCTTACCATGCATGTAGGCTTTCACCCCAAATCAAGCACCTTGAAGGCTGAAAATGGAGCAATACTGGAAGAGCATATGGGAGATGAATGCCACACCCAAAACCAATGCACCAAGCCTGAGACTGTACGCTAAGCAGAAGGAAGGAGGTTGAAGACTAGTGAGTGTTAGAACCACTATCCTAGATGAAACAACAAAGATTGTTGTGTGAAGATGGCCACAAATGATCACAAATAATCATGTGCTTAGTGAGTACCTCAGCCAGCAGAAACCCGAGAAAGGAGCAAGAACAGGAACCATCATGGAAGGATAGGCCTTTACATAGCATCTACCACTATCAGACAGAAGAAGTGGCTGATATTGAAAAATCCTAGCAATGGCTGGATAAAGCTGGGCTGAAGGATAGTACAGAGGCACTAATCATGGCAGCACAGGAACAAGCTCTAAGCACAAGATTGATAGAGGCTGGGGTCTACCACACCAGGCAAGTTCCCAGGTGCAGGCTGTGCAGAGATGCCGCTGAGACAATCGAGCGTAACAGCAGGGTGTAAGATGCTAGCAGGCAGGGGATGCATGGAATGTCATAACCAAGTGGCTGGCATAGTATACAGGAACATCTGTGCTGAGTATGACCTGAAAGTCCCGAGGTCAAAATGGGATACGCCCCCAAAGGTGGTTGAGAATGACCAAGCTATGATCCTATAGGACTTCCAGATACAGACAGACAAACTGGTGATGGCTAACCAACCGGACAACCAGAAGAAGGCTGCAGTGAAAGATGCAGCAATACCATCAAGAAGAAAGAACACGAGATAAATACCAAAGACTGAGGGAAGAGCCAGAGAGGATGTGGAAGGTGAAGGTAACAGTGGTTCCTGTGGTAATCAGAATGGCAGTGACCCCCAAACTGGGAGCCACTGGGAGCAGATTCCAGGAACGAACATCCAAAAATAATAAAAAATATATATATAGGGGATGGAGGCTGGAGCTATTATACATATTTGAAAAAAGTTAAAAGTAATTTGATTGAAAACACTAATGCAACACTGGACAGTATTCAGGAAAGTGAACAATCTAGAGTTGTGACAGACAAAAGCCCAACTGTTTTGATGAGCTGTGAGATTCAAGTGAAAAGTGCATCAACACAGTAACAAGTATCTTTAGTAGTGAAGTATGCATAGAAATAATAGCAGTGTGTATAAAAACAATAAGAAAGGATGATGTGGGTGAGAAAAGATGCTACTGATTTGAGAACTGTATCCAGAGTACTGAGAATAACTTCTATTGTGAGAAAGCAATCAAGCAAAGCAATCAATAAAAACTATAAAACAATCAAAACCTTTTGCAAATGTCAAAACATATGAAATAAAACCCTTTCAGTACCCTTTTAAGACTTAGACACCAAATGTTTTATACTTTTATCAAAATCTTAGTAGCTTTGGTAACAGTACAGGAAAAAATGTGGGTCTAACGCGGAGTAAAAAGCTTTCAGATACAAAAATGAAATGTGAAGGATTTATTTGATACTTTACACTGAGAGAAACCAGATGTGAATGTTCTTCTTCTGCCTCTTCTTTCAGCTACTTCCTTTAGGGGTCGCCAGAGCAGATCATTAGCCTCCATCTCACCCTCCTCTTCTAGGATCCTCTTCTGCCACACCATCCCTCTGCACATGTCCAAACCATCTCCGCCTTGCCTCTCTGGTGTTGGCTCCAAGCTGCTCAACCTGAACTCGTCCCTCTGACGTACTAATTTCTAATCCTGTCCATCCTGGTCACTCCCAATGTAAATCTTAGGATATTCAACTCTGCCAGCTCCAACTCCAGGTGCTGTCTTTTACTTCATGTCTCCAAAGCGTACATCATACCAGGTCTCCCTGCCATCTTGCAAAACTGCTATCCTTCTGTCACAAATCAATCCTCATACTATATGTAACAAGACTACTATATACAGTACAACTATTACAGTATATAGTACAGTAAAGTCACACTACATATATGTACAATGTATACTTGTAATACTGCGTAATAGTGCCATGACATGTACTTGTGACACAAGACTGAGAGCATGTGTTCCAACTAAACCTCTTCTGAGAACGTTTCTATATTTGTTTTCCACTGAAGAGCAATCTCACTGCTACCACTGACATTGTATTATTGGCCTTGCTCTTTCATACATATTTGAAAAACGTTTTAAAAGCCTGGACTGAAAACACTTATTAAACAGTATTCAGGAACAGTGAGAGAAATGTAGTACTTACTGACCAAAGTACAAACTGTTTTGATGAGTTTCAAAGTCGTGAAGTGCGTGCAGAAACAACAGCAGCTTGCACAAACTCACTGAGAGGCTAATGTGGGTGGGGAGATGCATTCCTGAAAGGAGAATTGCAACAAAGCGATCAAGAAAAACTGTAACTCTGCAGTGTCTCTGTATTTGGGAGCATTTTCTGTTAGCGATTGTGTTTTCTAAACAAATTTGAATATAACTTCAACGCTGTTCTAAAATCTAACATCTAACACTGTATTTTGTTGTTGCTTTTCTTGTTCAAGGTATATTTTCAACATCCAGTCGGGACCTGAACTCCCAACGTCTACATCAACCCTGAACTAATCTCATATTTGTTCAGTTATGTGACAAGTAAATGTCTCAAACAATATTTACAACGCGTCACTGTGAAACACAACAGCATCTACCAGGAGGGGGTGCTACAACACAAAACATTTCCCGGCTCTGTATACGTGACACGTTAATGAGACTGTTATGACTTCAGACCCGACTGTGAGGAGAGCTGAGGCTTCTGAAATATGCTCCAACCCCAAATTACAGCAGTGTTCCAGGGAAACTTTCTGCCACTTACATTTAGTTTAAGTGCATAACAACATTTGCATTGCACAACTCACGGCTGGACCGCCATCCAACCTCAAGAATTTCAGTAAAACTGTTTCTTTCCTGCCTGGATACATGAAAGAAAGAAGGGGCTGGATCTGTACATTGCATGCAAACATATTTGAATAATCTGCTTCATGTTTTTTACTCAATGGTGACAAAATATTATTAATCTATAAATTATATTTTTCAAAGATGGATTCAAAGGAATTCTAGTGGGGTTTTTTTTGTTTTTTTTTAAATGAGTCCTTCCTGGCATCTTTTATACGTTCATAAAGTGTCTCAGCGATGGAACTATGTGGATAGCAGTTTCCATAATGAACACTACCATTTCCACTGCCTCAAGCTCCAATATAATTTAATAGCCGTTGTGGTAATTGAGCAAGTCTGTTAGGTGTTATGTGTTAATGTGTCTTAATTACAGAATTGACTCACGGGTCTGTGTCTGTGTGGCATGGACTAAAAGGTAGCCTGATATAAAAAGAAAAAGCCCAGAGACATTAAAAGGGTAACGCCATAAATTCATATTAATGATTTCATTATTTGGAGCATATTGGATTAATATTCTCATCTGGAACAATTTCAGAATAGAAAACATATGGATTTGGAACCAATATTTTCATAATGATAAAGACTTTTTCTTTCCCTCCCTGTCTCATACAAGCTCAATCTAGTTTGTAATATCTTTCAGACAAGCTGAAATGTGGAATAGATTTATGCCCACAAAAGGCTGATAAAATCCTTATCTGTGATTAAAATTCACTTGGCTCTCATCGTTAATACGCTTATTAGATTTTTTTTCTCCCTTTTATTTGATGGAGAGATTATTACCATTTGTGTAATGGTGGCATTGTGGCTTGTTCCGCTGAAGCGCTGCTCATATCTTCACACCATCGACTCCGAAAGTCTCCACCCGGCATTAAGTTTAAACGTGGCTGCCGGTTTGTGAAGCTGAAACTTTCAGTGCAGCTTTATGTGTCAGAGATCAGAAAAGTGAGCCGGACCTTTGAAGAAAAGCAGGTAGAAAAGACATACATTTTTGACCTTTAAAAGAAACACTTCATTGACCTATGAAGATGTGAGTAGTTTCTCCCTGCAAACCTATGACAATCATTTTGGCTGGGCCTTTCAGCTCTGACCTTTTTCAACCTTTCTTACTGAAGTTTTTGATTGTTAGTTGAGCCCAGTTGGCCTCATGGTTATGGAGATGGATTGCATTGAATCCTAAAGGTTACATAATGAATTCCTGCAAGCAGCTGTTCTGCTGTATTCCAGAAAGAAAAGGGTGTAGGGATCATTTTAAAGCCTTTGCCCATCCATCCATCCATCCATCCATCACTACAACCTGAGTTCACGTCATCGGGTAGCAGTCTCAGCAGAAAAGCCCAGACCTACCTCTCAGGGGGCCATCTCCTCCACCTCTCCTGGGGAAAATACTGCTCCTAAAGGTCGTCCAGGAGGGCTCCTGGTCAGATGCCCAAACCTCACCTCAACGTAGATCAACCAGTAAATTGGCAGCTTTGCTTTCATATTCGGTTCTTTCTTCACCACAACAGACCAGTACAGCAGCCACATCACTGCTGATGTTGCATCAATCAATCAATCAATCAATCAATCATCTGCTCAATCTCCTGCTCCACTCTTCCTTCACAAGACCCCAAGATACTTAAACTCCTGCACTTGGTGCAGCAAGCAACTCATTCCTGACACCACATGGACACTCCACCTTTTTTCCTGGCTTGGGACCATAGGCTCTGACTTGGAGGTGCCAATTCTCATCCCAACTCAGACTCAGCTGCAAACTGCCACATTGTAAGCTGGGGGCCATGGCTCAATGGGACCAACAGAACCATATGAGACCGCCAAACCCTCCACCCCTCTACCCCTTGGCTATGCCTAGAAATTCTGTCCATAAAAGAAATGAACAGAATCAGGTTGCTACCTGCTCCCATATTTTTCAAATTTTTTATGCTTTGGGCTGGACTCTGAAACAAACTCCAAATAGGTGCATGTAAGAAGCTCGTTACTGTATAACACAAACTACTGTATTAAATCCTTATTGGTTGACTGTAAAAATCCCTGTGAAGTTTTCTTCAACAAAACTACTCTGTAAAATTGTGTGCTACCTTGAGACACAAGGAAACATCCAAAATCCAAAAAAGTAGTTCAAAATCTCCGTACATCTGAATGGGTGATAGGTGCCGCAAAAGAGTAAAATAAAACTCTCGCACACCAGCTAATACATTTATTAAGTCACAACATTTCAGTCTGATTGACCTTCATCAAGTATTGGGAAATCTGAAATGTTAAAATGATCAACAATTAGTGGTCAAAAAGTCATATTTAAAGATTCCTTTAAAAATAAGCTTGGATAGCATCTTCTATACTGGGTAGTTCTCCTCAAAGTACTTTACAGGTAACTGACAAAAGTAAGGCTGTAGAACTTTAAGCAGTAAAACAATGGGAGACTAATGAACAGAAAAGATATGCATAAGGAGGACAATAAAATCTAAAATAATAAAATAGACACAGGACAATAAAAACATTTTAAAGCAAAACAATAAATGTAAAATCCTCCATTAACTGGAGCGAGAAGCTGCACAGAAATTATGCGAAAACGCTGCATTTTAACATTTTTAAATTTTACTGCAGCTTGATTAATGTCAGCAAATACGGTTTAATTATCAGTCATCTTTTTTTAATTGCAAACCTCGTGATTTTTCATGCGGTAGATGTAGAACGGGCCATTTGAAAAAACACTTTCTCAGGTTCTTAAAACTTACTCTTCTCAGGGAAACAATGACAACACGAGAGCTGCTCGAAGCCTCCATTTCCATCCAGCGTGCCCGCGCTCAGCGTTTTCCACCTCCTGGTTGCTGACTTGCTGACTTTCCACTTAGCAACTCACACATCCTCCGGAGTGTTATGTTACTAAAAGGGGCAAGTACAATTTAGTGTACTAATTAAGTATCCAGCTGCTGATGTGTAATAATCAGTTATCACTTGGGGCTTCAAGATATAATTAGTGCATGTATTTATTGTAAAACAGTTGATTTAATTGTGTGTTATTTGTTATGTATCTGGTTGTGTATCTGGTGCCCTCACCATTGCATACACTGCAGCCCTGTCATTCACTCACTTACAGACCCTCTGCACTGCTTCAGTCTGTTCCTTTCTCCTCTTCACTGCATGCTGATTTTCATTTCAGTGCTCACAGCAGGTGTCAAGGATCCAACTCCCGACTCAATGCCGGGCTCATTTCCCAGGTCAAGACTTTATTGATTGATATAGAGTACAATTACATAACCTGCTATGCATATACCCCCCTCCCCCCTCCAAGTAATTAGTATAATTTCCTTTATTGCGCCCTCTATGAACTCTGAAGCAAAGTAGCAGGCCACAGGCTAGGTCTGCCTCTTTCATCTGACTGCTGAGTTTTATAGTAGTGACCTGTGATTTCAAGGTGTCACAGCCGCCAGAATAGTTTAACTGTGACAATTACATGATTTGAAATGACAGCATGATTCTGTCTTTTGTACTTCTTATGTCTTGCTGCCAGTCCTGTCACAGCTTGCTAGATAAGATAAGCTCTGTGATGAGAAGTAATGATATCAGATCAATATGCTCTGTACCTAACGTTCTCCACGGCACGGGGAAAAAAAAAATCTTGAAGCATGTTCTTTTTTTCTGTAATCAAGGAAAAATATCTGCCGTCATAGTGGAATAATTGTATTTTTGTTACGATTTGGACACTTTGGAAAATGCTTTCCATTACTCTCTGAGATGATCAAAACGGATAGGTCAGCATTACACCAAATCACAGCAGTCTTTTTGCAGTGCTGTCATTATACTTCTATTTGGGATGAAATCCCAGCATTGGCATGTTTCAGAAGCTATGAGTAAAAAAGAAACACATATTCAGACGTTCCTCTAGCAAATTTTCCCTCACAGAGAAGATGGTTATTATGTATGTGTGCCAATAACAAATATTTTTACAAATTAAATTTCCAAATCACAGCATAATTCTATAACCTGTATAACTGTAATGTGATTATCAGCATGGTGAACACATCACAGTTTGAAGGAGGTAAATATGCTGTGTGAGGAGGAAGTAATTTATGGATTTTTTGTGTGTGTGTTTTCATGCATTTTATAAGCAGCGTAACATAAGTAGCAACTGGTTGACTTAGTTTACATTTGAAATCTCAGGTTCAAATGACTTTCTTGTAGTGGTTGGTGGATTGATCCAAATATCGATAATATCGATACCAACGTTGGTATTGATATTGATCAATACCAGTATAATGAGATCGATATTTTAGCTTCAGTTTCTCTCCTGTATGCAGTGCCGCGGGTTCATCAATAATGCGAGCTGACCGTCTGCTGAAGTGCCGCTCCTGTCACAGCACAGAGCAGGCACCCTTTGTTCCTCCCCTCCCCGCAGCGTTTATACCATCACATGACACTTAACAAATTTTACCTGGGGAAAAAAAAGGAAATTGTCAGCGGCCCGTGGGCCACTTCAGGCCCCGCCCCCTACTTCCAGGCCATGATTTGATGTCAAAAATAACATACAATTTGGCCCTTTAAGTGACTTTTTTGACATTTTGCTTTCCCCTCCAATTAAGAGGAGTTAGTGAAATGTCAAAAAAGTAACTTAAAGGGCCAAATTGTCTTATATTTTTGACATCAAATCGTGGGCTGAAAATAGGGAGCGGGGCCGGAAGCGTAACTGTTTTATAACCTTGTGGAGTGATAATTTTGTACAGCTTGTTTACTTAAAAAAATCCAGAAAATTATTGAATGAAGGGATATTTTTTAAATTAAATTTTGTATTAACACTATATTAACACTGTATGAACACTCTACCTGAAAAAAAGTTTTTAATTTGTTCTTGAATGATCGTTTTGTACACTTTATTTAAAAAAAAAATCCAGACATCACAATGTATGGGGAAATTTTTTTTCTTGCTGTTCTAATGTTTCAGAACAATAACTTTTATTTTGATAAAGTATTTTCTATTTACCTATAAACTTTGCCCAATTCTATCCTGGTTTTTAACTAATTAATGATCCAAAGGGAAAAAAAACCACAAAACACTTCATGAAAATTCTTCATAATTATTAAAAAGTATTGGTATCAGTATCAGTATCGGTATCAGTATCGGTATCAGTATCGGCGATACTGGCCCTGTATTTACTTTGTATTGGATCGATACCAAATCTTGCAGTATCGCACATCACTAATTTCTGGTGCAATCACTCTTGAAGACAAAGAAAATCTTCATATAAGAGAGAGAATGAAATTGCTGAGTAAGCTAAGTATGGTTAAAGATGCCTTTATTTACTTTATTATAGAAATACCTAAAAGGACAAGGATTCAGATGTTATATAGACTTTGAAACACTTAAGGTAGAAAGCATCACTTCCTCATCATTTCTGTTGACATCAAATAATCTTTGTGTCCATTTTCTCCGTTAATCAGTCTCTGTTCCCTAATCTTCATAGTTCATTGCTATTTCATTTTGCCTTTCCGACCACCATTTGTGAAATTCCCCTACCCCTCTCCGTTTCCTCCTGGATGTTTAGAAAGTCTCCATCTGCCATCTGTTAATTCTGCTCCATTAACAGCTTCTAAACCCTCCAGGGAGATACAAGGGTAACACTTTTTTCACCACCTCTGAGGGTGCCCAAAACAGTAAAGATTTTACATACAGTTCTTTGTATGGCCACAAGAGGTTGTTTCGCTTCATAAAGTAACTACAGGTCATAATAAATCTAGCACATATAACACATCTGGTTGTTTTCTTGGGGCCGAGAATCTCGTCAGAAACTCATTCATTTAGCTGTTTACAGACAAACATTTTGTGCCGTCTTTAAAGCTTCATTCAATTTATCCAACTGACACCACGCAGAGTTACAAATCTCAACAAATATTTCTGGGTAGCTCAAAAAGAAAAAGTTGTAGCGGCCACTAGATTTCTCCTGCACCTAAAAGTCAGTGGACTCACTTATTTCAACACACTGTGACAAATTTTCTTCTTCCACTCGTGCATGTTTTTCCATTTGCAACAAGAGTGATGAGAGAAACAAGACTCAGTAGTAGATCAAGTGATTAACTTTGGCTGCTAGATCACGCGCTTCTCAGTTTTTGCTGCTGCTAAGTATAAAACATAGATCAAACTTCCCTGTGAGCTTGTCTGCCTGCAAGTAACCATCACTATGTAAACACTGCTTGTCATCAGGATGGATGGTTGTGGGCACTGAGCCACTGGTCTGTGAGGTCTTTGTTTTTGTGGTGAATGGATGGGAATACAATTTTTAAGACAGACACACACACACACACGCACGCACGCACGCATGCACACACACACACACACACACACACCCTTTTATGACTCATTCAGTGTCTCTGTTTATTTATTTGGCTTTTGGTCATACTGGGAGCATTCAGCCAGACACGCCCAAACACACGTGAAGAGACACGAGGATTTGCAGATGGGTTCATCCCAAGATTCAGCCCAGTTGGAGCAGTAGGCATAATTTTAGCTCTGCAAAAGTCAGAACGGCAAGTATGAACACATGTTCATGAAAAAGACTTAAAGGTCAAAACTTGATGGATAATTATGATGTGTTACTTTTTCATCTTAAAACTGTCACGCACAGAAAAGTTACATCCACACTTTCATATAGTGGCTTGAAGACAGTGTGAAAAGTCACTGCTTTACAAGAACGTGTGCTCAAGAAATTTTGAAACACAAGTGAAGAAATAAGTCGGTCAACACTGACCTTACTGTATTTAAGCAACCAAAACAATACACTGTACACAAGGCAGCCCAGTCTCACTGGATATTATGAAACAGGTGCAAAATGCAATCTATTTGTTCATGTACATGGATATGAACTGTCCCTACTTATTCGTGACACTCAGCACGACTGAAACTGTCGTATTTAAATTACAAGTATGTTGGACTTTTCACCCAGGAAATCTAGAAAAAAGAGCTTTGAAACATGCAGTAATCATGGCAGTTTAACACTGATCTGTTCCCTAAATCTAAGAAACCTGATCATATAACATTCATATTTAGGACATGTCGTCGGAAATGTGGGGTCAATTATTCTTGTAAGACAACAAATGTGGGATATCATGAGCTCGATTTCTCACATTTTTATTCTCAACCTATAGCCTAAAAAATGTTCAGACTGCACAGATCTTCAGTAGTTTTAGAGTCATCAATCCAATATTTAATAAAAGGACAGGAAAACATACAAACACACATGAGACACGCAGCTTTCACTTCCACCATGCCTTGGACACTTGCTGTTGTTTTGCCCGACACACGGTCCACAAAATCTTACACAATCACACCCGTTCCACTGCATATACTAGTGGGAAAGACAAATCTATCACACAAAGAGAGAGAGAGAAGCTCTCATTCTGCTTCTCTCACTTCCTCACACACTGAAACCATCTTGCAGACATGCCTATTCATGGTATTAACAGAGCACATTAATAACAATACAACAGGGCTCCCATTGTCTCCCAAACATAATTGTATTATCCATCATGCTTCTCCATAGCTCTGACACGCACCGAAACATGGCTAGGGAGTCTTGCCAGGGCTGCTCGTCCAGCAGCATTACCATAGATAATGTTTAATTATGCTAATTCGATTGCAATCATTTTGAACAAAATGACAACATGCTGGAGCTAATGAATATTTATAAGATAGTGCGAAAGAAGTTAATTGTGCTTTATGAGTGTGGCGGGGAAGTTATGTTGGGACCGAGATGTGGAAGGGATGACTGGACTGCAGGGAGTCAGCAAAGAACAGAAGAAAAGGAGGGACGGAGGGAGGGAGAGACGGGGAATGGAAAACCATTGCGACTGATGATCTGTCACTGACTCATCCGATGGTGTTCACAGACTGGAGGTACGCTTGATTTTAACTCCATCGGTGCACCGAACGAGCCGATGAAGTCAGAATCAGCTGATTTACTTCAAAACTGAGGTGTTTTTCTTTCAGTTTTCCTTTTGAAAAAGACTTTTTCATGAAGGTCCAACTCTGATAATACAGATATATTTAGTATTATGAATCATTTAGTGTAAATCACCGATAGCAGAGGACGACACTAGTACCGTGTAACTAAAAATAATTAAGTGCTGAAGTGCTCGTTGACGTTTCTGCCATCATTCCTTAAATTTAGCCATCAAATGTAGTCATTAAATATATTTATTAGCACATATAACATTGCCATAAAATTGTTATTCATAGGTTTTCAAGTGAGGTTGACTTCACCCAAACTGTTGCAGATATTTAAAAACCATTCTTTCTCCTGCTAGGCACGAGATTTCTGCCTTCATTCAAATATAATGGAGCTGAATAAGATTTGATATCTTGTGCTCGGAGCAACGGCAAATTAGATTTTAAAAACAGAGCGTTATACGTGTCCTCACAAACAATGGTTTCTGTGCATTTTCCAGAGTAAGCTGGTTTTATTCATGTCCATAATTATAGTAAAATAGATGATAAAGTGCAGATTGCTTTGAGCCCTGTCTGCTATATGATTGGCAGGTTGCTACCATATAAGCATGTAAAAAAAACCCAAAAACTAAAGTTTTCAAATGTATCTGATAAGATTATGATTAAGTTAAGTTAAGATATGAATGATAAGATATGAAAGATTTGCCAGTGACTGCAAATAAACGCTTACGTTGCCCTAATGCATCGTTTCAAAGCTATATGACAAGGATTTCTTTTGAATAATTTTCCACACAGGAAACCCCATCGTTGTGTTGTCGTTCACATTTTATCCGGTCTTGTTCATTGTGGTTGGGGTTCATATAAGACTGGACACACTGATGTTCCACTTGAGCAATATTAATAATATTACTGAATGGTTCAATGAAGATTAGGAATGTAACATATCTCCAAAACCACAGGTTAACCTTGATTGTTGGGCGACTCCTCGGCTTTATTTAGAGGGAAGGAATAACGTTTTATCATTCAATCACCTGATAATGACTGGATTATTAATTAAAAATAAACTCCATTATTCTGATGTATTTCCGGTTCAACCGTTACCTGAACAATCTGTAAAGATTACAGCTCTCACCTGACTTGCACGCTAACGGTTCCACATGGGTGTCATGGTTTGGGATGCCGGAATGGCGGCATGTTGGATAAATATGAGGGCTGGATGAGGGAGGAAGGGCATCTGGTGTAAAACACTGTCCTCTACATGATCTGCTGTGGTGACCCCTTGGCAAATAAGTGAACAACTGAAATTATTTTTATGCTACTTTAGAATATTTTTCTAGCTTCAGATATTCCGTGCTTTTTGATGATATTAATACATGGAATTCCTGCTGACCTCACAGGGAAATTGTAATTAGACTAACAAGAAAATCCAAGTTACCAGGACTCAATCTTAGTAAAGCATCATGTTGCAGCCTTTTTGACTTCGGTGTCTCTTGAAAGCCTCCAGTCTTTGTCGGAGTCTAATCATGCTAACATTAATACTGTTGCCCTAGCTTGTGCTTCACTGTGTTTTCCAAAGGCGAGAGCTCGTGAGAATGCTCATAAACATGAAACTTCTGCAGGCCGGTGCTGTCCTGTTATATAAAGGAAAATGTGTTGGACAAATTCAGCGGTAAACTAATTTGCATGAACAGTTTTATTTTCCTCTTTGGATTATTATGCATATAAGTAGAGGCTCTTCTTCCTCTTTTTTCCTCACACTAACTCACTCACTCACACACTAGAATATAGTATACTATATCGCCTTAGTGTAAGTGCTGGGTTAAATTTCAGAGAGGCCATTTTTCACTGTCAGTAATGCACATAACCCGAGTACAGAGTCTGGGCTGATGGGTAACACGATTACTCATTATGCCTTTCTACGAGGGGGGAAATGAGATTAAAAGTTGCCCTTTTACATCTTAGGGAACAGCAACCGGGCCGTGTCAGGAGTTGGCAACTTCCTGCATAGTGCAGCTTATAATTCATCTTGATCTCATTAGGATGGCAGGACTGATTTTTACTGAAATGTTCCTTTAGACGATGCCACAGGAATGCAGAGAGGCTTTTTTGGTTCAGACGATGCATCCGCACTTTCAGCTGACTAAGCGTGAATGGGCTGAGCGCTGCACACGCCAGCTTTGGCTAGAGTTGGCAAGAAATGGAAAGAGACTGAAAGAGTGTGTGTATGTGTGCGTGTGTGTTTCTATACCAATGAGGACCGATTTCCCACTACTACAGAAAGAGTCTGAGTTATAAAGAAATGATTAGAAATGATGGTTTAATGTTAAGACTCTGATTCAGTTTGAAGACAACAATACAGAACATGAGGCACTACACACAAAGAGAAGGGGTAAAGAACAAGACAGGGAAAAAAGTTCACTGAAAAGGACAGAGACAAAAACAGGGACAAAGAGTGAGAGTGAGGTCATCACGGGTGGGGGTGGGGGGAAGTGGGGGTTAGGTGGGTGCTGTACAGAGATGGTGAGAGAGATAAATCTCTGGGATAAAGACTTATACTGATGGGCTTGGCATGAATGAACTTGCAGTCTTCCACTAACCCCCAAAACGAGAGTTTCAGTTGAACTCACTAAGTTCCCATTCACATGCCATATTGTCTGTGGTTGTTGCATAATATCTGGCTGCACTGCAGGACCGGTGTGTGTTTTTCTGTGCATTTTTGCACACTGGGGGGCACCGTTCTACAGCCCTGAAGAGACACACTGAGCTCCTTGTTATGAGGGTCTGAAATTAAGCACTAGACTCACATTTGTTGCATTTTAAATCACTCTAGCGAACTGATTTCTTAAGATATCGGTCTAAGGTTCTTACATAAAAACGTAGAAAATTTTAGGCATTAGTGTTTCCGTTGTCTTGAACCAGCATTCAAAAAAACAGTCTGATTTGCTCATACAATAATATGCTTGAGAAATCCATCCAGACATACTGAGCATGTATCAGGTTAATGTTATACAAATGATCTTAATGTTCAGGCCGATAATTTGAGTTGATTATTTTATTTTATGTAGCTATTTAGCAAAACAATTGATTAAACCTTATTTTTTCTAGTTCTAGCTACCTCTGTTAAAAATAAAACAAACAAAAAACAGCAAATACCCCCAAATAGGCTGCCATTTTTATTTATTTATTTTTTGCTACTTGCCTTTTTGTGTTTCTGCCTCTGGTTTCTGTCTTCTGGTTCCTGAGTGTCAGTTCTATTACTTTAATTAGCCAGCCGTACCTCTTTCACTGCCGCTACTCTAAAAAGTATCTGCACTGTCAATTCTAAACACGCTGTTCCCTTCAGGGGCTGTTTAATGTGTAAATTTAGCAATATATTGATAATCTGAACAATCTGTTGTGTAGGTGTTCAGATACATCAAAATTTATGCTCTTTTTTTTTTTTGACTGACAGCTGTTATTGATTTTTTTCTCCTTCAGTACTGTGCAGTTGCTGCAGACAAGTTTTCCCACGGGGACTGTAAAGCACTCACATCACACTGCATCGTATCACATAAGCACTCAGCATTAAAAAGGTACAAAGTCCACATCCACAGCACTGTGCTAATTTCCACGACACACATCAGGGTCTCTTCAGAAGTCGGCATCAGTGTTTAACAATGGAGACCTATTCTGTCTAGTCAGGTTCATTAAGTACAATGCATTGTGAGTGGGCCAGGAAGATTCAGTTGTTACTATAGCAACATCATCTCACTTCAATATTGTGTACATCCAATTCACTGCTGAGTATCCAAGGAATCTGAATTAATCTTGCTCAAGGACTAACCGTCATCAATACCATCTTTGTGTGATAGAAACTTCTCAAAGAGGTTGAAATTTTTCGTTTTTTTAACAAGGATTTTTCACATTTCTCACTTGAAAGCGCTTTGAGCTTGCGGCAGTTTAAATTGCCCTCGAGATTCTCGAGATAAATTGACAGAGGAAGCATTTAGCTGACTCATAGATGGATAGGTTTTAAATCATGCCATTTACAAATTGATTTTGTCACCTGCTGCCAGATACTGTACATTTTAAGATGATTTATCAAGAACTGTCTTTAAGCTTCAGCAACACTCAAATTCCCGCCAATCGCACACACACACACACAAAAAAAAGAAAATCACAAGTAAATAGTGCAGCAAACACCGCCCATTCATCTGCAGATAAAAGGATGTTCTGCTGTCACCGAAATAATCTTACTTCACCAATTTTACACC
Organism: Pterophyllum scalare; assembly: GCA_024447675.2. Lineage (NCBI taxonomy): Eukaryota > Metazoa > Chordata > Actinopteri > Cichliformes > Cichlidae > Pterophyllum > Pterophyllum scalare. The sequence goes on along the minus strand of JAMQGT020015162.1, from coordinate 7,347 downwards.
TGAAGAGTTCAAACATCGCGAGGAGGATTACTCATCCTTTTGTGTCTCCAAAACGATCTTTGTAAAATACCCAAGAGGACACGTAGGACTGAGTGTGAGTTTATGTTCATGCCTGTGTTACAAATTCAGAGTGTAGAAGATAAAATCTTCTCATGATTCTTGTAAATGCAATGAAAATTCACTGGTGTGCAACTGTATTAATAGTTAATACTTATGCCAGGTTATGGTGTAATGACAAAGTGCCAAACAAAATGACAAAATATTTATGTCACCATTTAAAGTCTCAGTTGCCTTTTTATTGTTTTTGCCTGGAGCTGGCCTAGGGTTTATTGAATTATGCTACCGTCACACTAAGGAAAACAATGGATGGAGACAAAAATTATTGCATTATACATGCACTGAACATGAGATTTCCTTGCTTTTGAAATGGTTGCTTCAAAGATGGGGACCAGGTCTGCAACTGCTCGCAGTCAGTGGCCATCTTCAAAGCAATGCAATGAAACTGCAACGAGCCAGAGTCAGTCTGGTATCAGTTTGCGATTGAATGGGGTCAAGCTGGCAATTACATGCAGTCTGTTTGTAATATGGTTATAAGTGGGAGAAATCAGCAAAGAGAAATTCACATTAACTACTTACATTCAGTGTCTGCCCAAAACATCACAGATTTGAAAGACAAATTCAGAAATTCCTCCACAAAGAGTGATGTAGTTGATGTAGATTGCGATTTAACAGCAACCTTGCAGAGCACCTGTGTGTGTGTGTGTATGTGTGTGTGTGTGTGTGTGTGTGTGTGTGTATGTAGGAATATAACCAGAATGCAACAAGCTGAGTTGAGTCCTCTATTGCAAAAAAGACTCATCACAAACAAGTTGCACTCACTGGTGCAGAGTGACTCAGACTGATAGCATCATTCTGGCAATCTGTCTGCATTCAGAGATTGTAGTTATTTGCAAGCCTTCGCTAATCTGAGAGAGATTGCAGTCAATCCCAGTTAAACTGCGACTGTTTGGAGACTGGTTGCCTCCTACCAAGCAACCTATGGAATCAAAAGTGGTCGCCCAGAGGATGACCACTCTGAGTTGGTCGCTGCACTGATATGCAGTTGATCAACAAATGCAAATAAATAAATAAATAAATAAATAATTGCACTCACCGGACAACCAATTAAATTCAGTTCAATCTGGTTCAATTTTATTTATATAGTGCCAAATCACAACAAACAGTCGCCTCAAGGCGCTTTATAGTGTAAGGTAAAGACCCTACAATTATTACACTACAGTGCTGTCCTATTTTTACTATTTTAGTATTTACTCTGAGTCATTAGCAGGTGCTTGCAGGATCTCAATTGTTGTTTGGACTGTCAATTAATTAAAAATGTTAAATGAAAAAAAGAACACAATATGTTCAAGTTGCACTGATCATATTTAGTAAAGGTTTGCAAAATTTAGCTAAATTGTTATTGAACAAAACCTGCTAAAACTGTTCATGCACTGACAAATGTTATACCAACTACTCAGCTGCACCCCAGGCTTTTCTTGTTATGTTTGAGCACATGTCTGGGTTTGAACTTTCTTCCTTAACACAGGAGAAATGGGAGAACTAGAAGTGCTAGCTCAGCATACCGGGCCTTTGTGTTCTTTATTGTTGGCAGGAGTAACATTAAGGAACACGCTGTGCAGCATGGAGACACTTAAACTGCAAGTAACTTAACTCCTCGCCGCTCTAGGAGGACATCGCACTACCTCCTAATTCATATGGGCTTTCATTCACCTTGCCTGCATGAATACAGCGTGTATTTTTGTGTATATCCAAGTAATATGTGTAATCATGCTGGCAAACTTTGAAGATCAGATGTTTTAGTTAATGATCTTTGTAGTTATAAAAGGAAAGGCACAGGAACAACTCAGAGATTGCATGCAATTCTACTTGGAATCTTTCCTCTATATGTGTGAGTACAGGCTTGCTTTGTGTGTTGAGTGTAGCTTTAAATCACTGTTCAATAAAACGTTGAACTGATCTGCTAAATTCAAGGCCTGAGAGGTTCTTTCAAGCTGACAAAGAAAAACCTTTCAGTATGTTTTACTCAGGGTTTCTTTAGTATGGACGCAGACCTGCTCTTTCCAGTTGATGGATTCTTTTTGTTGTTCATATTATATTATGATCATCATCATATATTCACCTAAGCACTCAAACAACTGCTTAATCTGCTAAATCTATTATACTGTAGTTTAACAAAAAGTAGTAAGTACAAGTAATAAAAGGGCACTTCACAAAGTACATTACCTTCATGAAAATATCTAGTTGTTAAATACATTACAGTGGCTTAATATTCTTGTAAGAGACAAGGTGACGAGGTTTATCTGAGGGCTGCAGTACACTTTTGACTCCATTCTGAGGGAAAATATAAAAAGATATACTGGTTGTTTCCAACACTTCTTTAGATAGAAGAGCCTTCTGCTGTACAGGGCTTTAACCTTTGGCCTAGAAGTGGATGTTACAGGAGACTTGGTCTGAATCATGGCAAAATGAACAACAAGCAATAAATGAGAGAGAGCTGCGATAGACAAAAAGAAGATGCAGCACTGTGCAAACGTCTTGAGCCACCCCTCACTTCTTTATATTTTCCCTCCAAGGAGCCAGTAACTTTTAAAGTGGTCTTCAGGAATAGTTCTCCAGAAGGTTTTTCAATGTTTTCTTTGGACTTTGGCTACTTTTTTCACTCATTTTAAGTCCAGTTCTGTACCAGACCATTTTCACAGGAATGTTTTTGACATGATCCCAGATCTGACTCTGGGTTTTTGAACTTCTGAGATTTCTGTGTTCTGCATTTGGGTCCAAGTTCCTCAATACATGTGTGGGGTTTTTTTTTGTTGTTGTTGGGGTTTTTTTAACACCACTTAACACTGACATATGAATCATTCAAGCATAAAAAGGCATCTGTCGCAAGGACTGGAACTGTTTATATACACACAAAAAATGAATTATCCTAGCAGCCTGTCATATAAACAAAACCTGTCATATAAATAATTTGTTCTGATTTCTGTAGTTGAATCTATGCCAGAGATAACACAGTTTAACAGACATGAAATTGTATTTTTAGACCGACAAGGTGATTGCACACCATGCCAAAAAAAGCAAAAAAAAACAAAACAAAAAACAAAACAACAAAAAAAAACTGGCATGTCTTAGCATGGTGTGTTTATTATATTATTATTAAACCTTTATTTTACCAGGTAAAATGTTTGAGAACCAGTTCTCATTTACAAACATAACCTGGGGTGTAGTATGTCCTTAAAAAATTGGAAGAAACTGTTCAAGTGCAGGACAAAAGAACCATCCATCATCTTCTTCTGATTATCCTCTTAAGGGTCGCCGGGGTGGGGGTGGAGGGTTCTGGAGCCTATCCCAGCTGTCATAGTGCAAAGGGCAAGGTACACCCTGTACAGGTCCCCAGGCTGTCGCAGGGCTAACCCAAGGAGACAGACAACCATTCACACCTGTGGGCAATTTAGTATTACCTATTAATCTAACCCCAGTAACTGCATGTCTTTGGACTGTAGGAGGAAACCAGAGTACAATGAAAAAAAACCACGCAAACAGGGGAGAACATGCAAACTCCACACAGAAAGGTCCAGGCCAAGGTGGATTCAAACCCAGGAACTTCTTGCTCCTGGGTTCAAACCCTTCTTCTCTGCACCACTGTGCTGCCCTAGCAGCTGTAAAAAAAAAAAACAAAACAAACCCAAAACTATCTACAGCAGAGGAACGGTATCTGAATGTCATGTATTTACAAAAGAGGAAAAGATCCAGCAAAGACCCGACACGAGACCTGAGAGATGCATCTGGTCCTTGAGTTGATCCATTTAATCTTCCGACTTTTCCCTGAATCCTCATCAGAAATGGTCTCAGTGGAAGGGTGGCTGTCAAGAAGCCATTCTTAGGTAATGGAAATAAGGAGAAAAGGGTGAGGTATACCAAATTCCACAAAAAATGGACTAAAATTCAGGTTTGGTTAAAATCATCATCAATATGTATGGAGAAGGTCAGGAGAGAGGCACAAGAACGAGTGCCTACAGCCATCTGAGAAACATGGTGGAGGCTCTGTCATGGTTTGGGGATGTATGTATACTTAAAATGCAATTTACTAAAATCAGGATATTGAAATCAATAAGTTAGTCATCACCCATCATCAGGTTTTCACCACCTGAACTCAACCAAATTCTAGGATGTTTTCCGAATAGCTAACAGCTAAAGGTCAAGCGCTGTTTTATGCTATTGTTGGGATTAACTAGTCAGCAAAAAACACATCGAAGTGCCTGAATTCAAGTTAAAGATAATCTTAACTTGAGATTATCTTTATTATTAAAGAATAATGGAAGTGTCTTTTTCATTTGAAAGACTAGTGTATGGGAAATTTGGACATCTTACAGAAAGGTGAAAGGTCCTGGCCATAATTAGCATTTGGTTTGTTCATTCTGGCCTTCTATAAAAAGGTAGTGGCACAAGCTCTGTGATTGAGGACTCCTCCTTATGTAGATATTAAGGGCTTAAGCTAAGCTAAAGAACTATCATAGCTACTGGTGATTTGGAACTAATGAAAACATTGTTCTGAATGCTATTGTATGGCTGTGAATGGATCCAGTTAAATCTGACAGACTGACTCATTAAATGCATTTTGACTGTGCTTTGACTCTCTGACCTGCAACAGCACAAAGGAAAAAAACCCTCATTTTTAGATAATTGTACAAACAAAGCAAAGAATATTCTTAAATCTTTCATATTCAGACAAACTCTTATCGCATCACCACTGGCAGATTACTGTTATTACTTTTTAAAAATTGTTTTTAAAGATAATATTTTGGAACTCATCAGTAGATCAAATCAATTGTTAAGATATACAAGTTTAGCACTGACAGAAGTCCAGGCAACAAAGCAGATATGAAATGACGTCTTCATTGAAATGACTCCCTTGTGGATAGAACAAGATTAGGTTAATCACGCTAACTTAGCATGCAGACAAAACTCATCATTTTAATCCTCTATGTCAGATGAAAATCTGTTACTGTGAATGAGCGTGTCTCTTATGTATCTGCATATGAATGGCTAGGTCTGTGCAATTTGATTTGTAATGCCTGTGCATGTGTGCGTTTGCAGGTAGTGTCTAAGTGGAAGAAAACAGATAGATGTTAATGTTATATTCCTACAGTATTTCAGTATTCAGTATTTAATGTTTACCCTAGATTTTGAGGGGATGGGAAGTTCATTAAACCACATAGGAATCTCCAGAGAAATGTGAGCGGTGTAATTACTTTAATGTTAGCAGCAGAATGTCCTCCTCCAGTCAATGCCAAATATCTTTTTTGCTACTTCCAGACATTTAAATGGTTTCAATTAAATACAAAACAATGTTAAAACAAACACACACACACACACACACACACACACACACACACACACACACACACACACAGAAACTTTATAGCATTTTTTTTCTTTTAGATCTTATCAAGAAGAAGTCATAATATAAACAGTGAGCTGATCTGTCTGGCTTCTATCTGAAATTTGATAACAATCCAAATGCCACAGAGCTTCTCTTAAAATGTTCTCATCTCCATCAAATTTTAAGCAGTGTAGAACAAGAACTCATGGGGATTTGCCCTGTTTCCCAGAGTAGCTAACTTCAAACCTACAACAACGCACAGCCGCTAAACAATAATTAGTGATGTTCCTTGGAAATAGATAAAAAAAAAAAGGTTAAGGAAGAGGGAAAAAGGAATCAGACAGGCTGTTTAGAGTCAGTGCAGCTTGCAGACACTGATAAATGTTTTGTACGCTGTTGGCTGCTAAATATAGTTTCAGATCAATGCAATCAAGAACAATCTTGCCATTATAACAAGCAGGTTGGCTACTCATGGCAGATATCTGAAGATGGCAAGTATTTCTGTTGTACAGTCAGGTAAATATACTCTGTAAAAGGAACTAACACTGTGCAACTTGGGACAAGAAGCCAGACGGTTTGGCAGGACTGCACATAATAACAGTCATGCCAATAAAAGACATTCATTTGGGGAAAAGGACAGAAGGAATCTGACTGAGTGAAACATATGAAGAAAATTAAATATAAAGAGGGAAAAAAGTAAAACAACACTCGAAATAACAGCTACACACTGTTTCATGAGCGAAAGAAGGGACTTTATGTTCCGTTAACAAAGACACATCCCCATAATGTGACAGAGTAAACACATTTAGGTATATATACATTTATATATATATACATTTAGCTGTAATTTAGCTCATTACTTATATGAAGGTGTGGGCAGGGCCGTTGGGATCTAGCTGTCTCACCAAATGGACAAAAGGAGAGGAGAAAAGGGAGGAAGAGAAGGAGAAGAGTGGGGGATAATGAAAACATCATTGTATGGGAGGAGATCCTGATCTAATCACAGAGGAAATGAGGCCTGTGAATGCCCAGTCGTTTGGACTCATTTACACATCTCCTTTAATGCTGTTCACCCATCGATTAGCTACTGAGAAGTTCAGCAGAGGAAAAGGGAAAAGGGAGATGAGTAAAGGGTTCTGACTTTTATATTATATATATATATATATATATATATATATATATATATATATATATATATATATATATATATATAAAATTGTGTATATTATGGCTAACTAAGCCTACCTTGGAATATGAGCGAGAGATACATGACTGAAGCCATACCAGCTCGGACGTCGCCTGGATTAACAAGGTCCACGTCAGGTGTTGAGGAACCAGGGCATTCTGATGATAAGTGGGCTACTGGAACTAGAAGGTTACGGCATAAGTGGACACGAGATGAGAACCGGGAACTGTTGGAATGCTACTACACATGTAATCCCAGCGAGAGGGGCTACATGAAGAGGATGTGGGACCTATGGATTCTTCAAAACCCAACATCCAAACTGATGGTGAAACAACTTGTGGCTCAGTGTTCCAACATAAGAAGGAAGCAGCTGCTATCGCAGCTAGAGATTGATGAGGTACAACACAAATGCTACGGCAAGGGGGAGCCAGGACGACAGGTCAGGGGGGAGATTTCATCATCCCCACACTCCGAGATTGGGTACCAAGCCCCAATAATAATAACAACAAGTATACTGAATACCAGAGCAGCTGACCTGAAAGATAAGATCATGGCTAAGAAGGCGAACTGGACCCCTCGAAGCAGACTACCAAGACTATGTGAAGTACTCTCCGAAGACCTACTAGAAGATGTGAATGCAGCACTACGGACTATCCCTACCACTACCATCACTGAAACCATTCAGTTGATGTATAACACGGCAGCAGTAATCCTTGAGATG
>JAMQGT020015161.1:0-10662 GCA_024447675.2 Pterophyllum scalare | reverse complement strand
CCATTAGGGGTGTTTTTATCGTTGTCTCCACAGCTCAGAGCTGTTTTGGCAGCACAAGAAGGACCTACACGTTATTAGGCAGCTGGTTTTAATGTTCCTGCTGTTGTCATTTAGTTGTTTGTGTAGCATGCAAACATGTCTTAGATGTGTTTTTTGCCACACTCACCTGTCTATATGATCACACTAACTGAATTAAATTGAAGAATTTACTGACTTTATTAATTAGATGATTGTGCCCAACTCCAGAATAAAAACAATCTGCAGTCAAGCAGCAAATAGTTGGTTTAGCACTGACCAAGTTGATCTGCCGGATGTTTTCTCTGGCATTACTGGAGCATATTTATCTCACAATATAAAGTGCTTTCAGGTGACTGTTGTGATTTCAGGCTATATAAATCAAACTGAACTGACCTGAAAATGGATTTTTTTTTTTTACCCAGGATGCCTGCAGTGTCTGGCTGTGAGATGAGGACTGCCCAGTCCGTGCAGCTCTCAGTGTATGTGGAGCCCTCTCTTTGTGTCTGCTAGCTTTACACTTTTTCTGCTTCTTCCCTCTTCTGTGCCTCTAACTTTTTCCATTTCCTCTCAGAAACCAAAGCGATGCACTTTAAAGTTGTCTAACGTTTGCCCCACATCCCTGTGATGCAATGCAACTTTTCCGACAATAATTTGTACACCACACTTTATCGTTTTCATCGATCTCTTCCCTGCTTCATTACCTCTCATGACCTTGAACTTGTGCATGCGTGTGTTTGTGTGTGTGTATGTGTGTGTGTGTGTGTGTGTGTGTGCATGTGCATGCATGAGAGCGAGGCAGTGAGAGCGAGAAAGAGGCAGGCAGCCCATCCTCGACGTGGCAGGGTGACGTTGCAAAACCTGAAGACAAATCCAGGGGTTGGCTGAGAGGCAAGCATACAGTGAGGAAGAAAACGAGAGAGTAGGAGGATGCACTTTAATTCTCTTCACTGTTTATTTAAACACTCTGGCCATTTAACACTTGCACCAGTAAAATTTTATTTATTCACTTATGGAAGTGCAGTCAGTGTAAACCACGAGTAAATAATTCGAAGCTTCTTTGCAGCCAAAACAACAATGGTAGCCTCAGTCGAGGGCCTGCTCCAAATGATCTCCCCGCTTTAACAAACTGCTAACATCCAGCTGCTGAACACTGACACTTATCATTTCCTGTTTCCTTTGTTCATTTCCCCAGATAAACCAGTTTGAGATGTGGGTTCTTGTTGGAGCAAAGCAAGTGAAATGTTTCATGGCTTTGCATTTTGCAGTGGGAAACTCAGATGATATTTATGAAAGTGATAAGTAAAACTTTTCTTAGCTTCTCAGGATTATCAACATATATCCCATTTAAAAATATGTTGTCCTGTGTGTTTTCTCTCTCTCTTGCTGAGATGTTAACACGTATGTAGCTGTGACTCCAAGAGAAGAACAAACAGGAAGTCACAGTGAGCACCTGGAGTGGAACAGAGAGTCCAACAAAGGGAAAAATCCTTCATTATTAAAGATAAAGAAAAAAACTGCTCATGATTATTCAACTTTCTGAGCTGAGCTGCGAGAGAGGAGAGGAAAAGCAGAGAGAGTGGATCAAATGTGGGAAAAAGAAAATTTTCCCTGTCGTTCTTTCTCTCCGTGGCAGTTTAATCTAACCAATATGTGTGTCTGACACATGAGGGGGAGGAGACACAGAGAGAGAGACTGAGAGGGAGAGAGAGAGGGTTTGCATTCTTTTCCATTGAGGTCAATGTTTTACAGAGCCTTTGACCACTGCCTGTGGTGTGTGTGTGTGTGTGTGTGTGTGTGTGTGTGTGTGTGTGTGTGTGTGTGCGTGCATGTGCTGACTGCAGAAGGACTTCGTGTGCAATTTAAAATACACTGTGCACTTATTTGAAGACACTGATCTCTAATCGATCATCACTGTGCAGTGACTTTCCTGCCACCTGTAAGTGTCTCTTTCAGTCGATTCTCAGAATGATGTGTTGATATTATTCTACAATGATGACATCATAGCCATATGTTTTAAACCCAGCAGTGGAAAAACTTTGCTTTCCATCAGTATTCCCATTTCTGATCATCTGTGATTATTGATTTATATTTACACACTAGCTCATATTTTTCAGATACATTGATGATGTATGGTCCTAATGACGTTTGGGTAAAATGTGTTAATTTTCTCTTTTTCTGCACTTCCTTCCTTTTGTTTCTCCTCCCTCTGCGTTCCTCCACCTTTCAGCCTCTCCTCCCTCTGTCTTTTCCCTCCTGCTCAAATTTCCCACTTTATTCAGATCCAAATCCTGATTTTTTATGAGCTCCTTCTACTCCTTGTCCCACTCTTAACCCACACATCGCACTGCCTGCATGTGTCTTTCCCTGGTTTTCTCCAACTTTTTCCACTCTTCCTTCCCCCTCTATCTGCCATTCCAGTTCTTTTCCTTCATCTGGGACATCAGTCATTCTGTTTTATCTCTCTACCCTTTTCTCCACCACTATCAATTTCCTAGTGTCTTTTTTCATTCTTTGCTTGCTCTCTGTCACACTTCTGCTTCAACTTTCCACTTTCCTCCATCATCTGTCCTTATTTTCTTCTGGGCTTCAGACCCGTTTGAGAAATATCTTCAATATGAACAAATGGAGATTAAAGAAAGAGATTAATATAAGAAAAGTCAATTGTAAAACTCTTAAATTATGACCATACAGTAACCATTAGTGGGAGCATGCATGTGTGAGCCGCCATGCTAAAATTATTCTTCCATTTTAGAGTAATGCAACACAAGTTAGACCAGGTTGCAGTAATGTGCCTGAAGGCTGTTTAAATAATGGAAGAATAACAAAGTGCAAAGTGGTGACCTGCAATTGCAGCAGCTGCAGTTGTTATGTTGCAGTTTCTTAATCAGGCCTATCTGCTAGCAGCACTAACTAACATTAGCCGTATGTGCATGTGTACGTTTCTGCAGCAAAGATGAATTCATGCAAGTCAGACAAAAACAAAACAAAATGAAAAGAATATTTGGAGGGAGCTGCAGTCCGAGAATCAACTATTCTTCTTTATTTATTTTTTGGGGTGTGGGGGGGGGTGTCTCAACTTAACAGTCCACAGGCTCTGGTACTGGTTTTAAATGAACTGATAGTCTCAATCAAGCACAAACGAGTAAGGCCACCTGCAGTTATTCAGCAGAATTGATGAGCATCTCCAAAGTTGAGCACATGCGAAGCAAAATCTTTCCTTCAATAAGTTATAATTCTCTTTTATCCCTGACGGGGAGGGATGGGGGGGGGGTCTGCCAGAATATAATGATAAGCAGCATGTGCACTTTCTTTGTCTGCAAATGTTAGAAGATTTGATCTGGGAACCCCACTGTGAGGCCCTAAATTTTCTCTAAATTTCTGATTTTTTTTCTCACAAATTTATATTTTTACATCAGAGACCATTTGACTTTTTTCTCCCAAGCCTTTGTCTTTTCCCTCTGAATGTTACTCTCCTATCTCATGTCTTCATTTTCATTTTTTAACCTAATATGAAATGAAAACGTTAACTCGTCTGTTTATGCTGAAACCACAGTTATTTCAGTAAAGGACGTGTCATACATGCAGGAACACTGTTTTTGTCAGGATCCTGCAGCTTCACTGCATGTGGTCAGTCTGGATGGAACACCAAGAGTTAACCTCTGTAAAGGACTCCTCTCTGCCCTGGTTTGTCTCACACCATCTCACACCACTCCCTAACATGAGTTAGTCCACCGCAACTCTCTCTCTCTGTGTGTGTGTGTGTGTGTGTGTGTTTGTAAAAGACTCAGAGCCTTCCTCCCAGCTTTTTTGGATTTTTTTGGAATCAGCTGTCATGCTTCATTAGCAGAGGTAGGAGGAGCCGTAAGTTCAGACACTTCTAATATTGGGCTGATGTTACTATGTTACTCAGAGATAATTCAAAAAGGTGTTACCTGAAAGTCAATATTTTTCAGTAATTTATCACAATTAAATACACACATGCATAGTTTTGTGTGTAGCTCACTGCCATTTTCATTTTCAGCTGTATTTTCCTTTTGGTCTCCTGTTACTACTCCTGTTAATTTTGTCCCATTCTTCATCAGGTCAGTCTCATATAAGCTTTAAAAGGCATACTGCTGTACGGCTACTGCCTCACAGCTAAAATGACATCCAGAAGGCCTGGGTTCAATTCCACCTTGATCTGGGCCTCTCTGTGTGGAGTTTGCATGTTCTACCCATGACTGCGTGGGTTTCCTCCAGGTACTCCGGTTTATTTCCAAAGATATGCAGTTACTGGGGTTAGGTTAATTGGTCAGTCTAAATTGCCCATAGGTGTGAATGTGAATGGTCATCTGTCTCTCTGTGTTAGCGACCTGAACAGGGTGTACCCTGCCTCTCACCCTATGGTAGCTGGGATAGGCCCTCCCCTGCAACCCTGAACAGGATAAGTGTGTGTGTGTATATATATATATATATATATATATATATATATATATATATATATATATATATATATATATATATGTTCATGGTCTTTTCATGGTCAACATTTTTTATTTTTACATTGTCTCTCTTTTTGATCCAAACCTTTGAACTCAGTTTGAGCCCAACCAAAATAACAGGTATGAAATCTACCTGTGACCATGGTCCGGAGTACAACAGCTGAACCGCAGTCTGACTGAAACAAAGGCACAATTGCAGACACTTTCCAGGGAGATCAATTACATGAAAGTCAAATATCTCATTCAAAGAGTTTAAGCTTACGTTCCAAACTGGCAGCACGTCTTAAAACGCCCATCCACAAAGGAGTCAGCATAAAGTACGAGTACATGAGCCCATGTAAGCAGTGATGAGCGTGAATATGACATACAGTAAACGCAACAAGCATCGATTGACACATGTAGCTGGGTCTGTGGCTTTGAAAGATGGGCCACTCTCAGTCACCTTTAGATGGAAAATCCACTCATGTGAATGAGTTTAAGAACAGGGTCACAGCTCAGCACGGGGTGATGCTGAAGTATTATCGTGGGTCACAGCACTGTGTTTGCTTACTGAAACTATATAAACAATCTATTTTATACCACAAGCTAAAATTTTGCTTGCAGCCCTACATGGATTTATCTTTTCATTCTCTTGACTGTTAACAGCCAACACAATGTGCTGGAAATTGTATTGCTTAATAATTATACATTCCTCAACCAGGGCTGCTCTGTCCTGTTAAAACCCTTCAAATTACATTTCATCCACATCCCCTAAAGACCCCTCTGTCTTTGCCTAAACCCCTCTCTCCTTTATTTCTCTCTCTCATCATGCCGCCTGTGTGCTCAGAAGCAGGTGTTTCCCATGTTGCCACTGGGTCTGTAATATGTGACATTATGGAAGCAGAAGGAGAGAGATACTGAGTGCTTTTTATGATCGTGCTGCTACCCCTGTTATTTTCATTTGATTGAGCGGTTCAGCTATACTGAAAGATGAGGAGAGGCAGCAGAGACCATTCAGTAATGGAAATGAGATGAAGCCTACCAGAGAGCTTACTGTACATCTAACAGTGAAAATGTATCGATGAATGTATGGATCATGGATGCATGGATGGATGGAAAAAGAAAAGAAATAAATAAAAGGGTCTGCCCTGCAATCTCTCGCCAAGAGAAGATGGGAGAGAGGTATTTTTCCAGAAATTCCCTCTGTCATTGGTGTCCCAGCGTGCATTCACACACATTCAGCTGGAGCAGCGAGTGGAAAAAGGGTTCCGATAAGCCAAGAATAGCTGGCATTGGTTCATTTTCACTGAAGAGCATACCTTGGAAAGTACAGGCCCTTACTCCTCCTTCCCTCCTAGAAAATGGCAGGTGTTTCAGTACACACACACACACACACACACACACACACACACACACACACACACACACACACGCACACACACACACACTTTTTAATTTACAGATATATTCCGTTACACAATCACAATATTGTATCTATTTATCTATAGGTCTTTACCTTTACAATACAAAGCGCCTTGAGGCGACTGTTTGTTGTGATCTGGCGCTATGTAAATAAACTATTTAACTATTGAATTAACTATAGAAGTTAACTCAGATTGCACGTTCTTACCTTGGGGTGAATTTGCTGGGACTTCCACTCCTGGCAAGATTTTGGCATTGTGTTAACATACACTTGAACACTCCAGATCAGCAAACTGCCAAAGCTTTGGCTTTTATGGAGGTGGTCACCGTTGTTTATGATTAGTTAATCAAGTGCATTTGATCAGCAGCACCAGGCTGCTACTTCCCCTCTTAATTTCTCGAAGCAGTAAGGGTGTACTTGTTTTTCACAGGACTGCAGAGAGTCCTGTGAATGTTTTCTTTTTTTCACATGACTGTATCCACACTATGTGAATAACAGTACTTGCTCACCTATACATTACACATACAGGAGCTGCTTGGCCCTGGAAACCCATGTCATGAAGTTCATGGCACACAGTTTTTGAACTGATGTTAATGTCAGACAAAGTTTGGAACTCTGCACTTACTGAATGAGCCTCAGTGCTCAGCAGCCCCAGTGTCTAACTGTGGTTCATGCTGGAACAATAAACTGTCCTAGAGTTTCTAGGTAAGCTTCTGTATACTGTTCCACCACTGCTACCCTTGTAAAACTGACATTACTGCTACTGTCTGTAATTACTATGATATAATTATCATTACAAGTCATAATGGAAATAAGTCTTATTATTGATGTTCTTCTATCACTGTTTGACAGCCTGTTATTGTTCTACTGCACATTCTAACCTAATCATGTTTATATCAAGTAGAATTCTTAATTCTTGCACTTTCAAGAGTGAAAACTGAAACAGTAAAGACTTGGTGTGCCACTTAAAGGAAGGGAGGGGGAGCGCTGGGAATAGTAGTGTGTAATCACGCCTCTACATTTTCCTCCATCCATTGTGGTGTCCAGGCCACTCAGACTACTATAAATACACATCAAATTAGAGACTGCATGTGTATGTATATTTATGTGTGTGTGTTGGGAGCTAATGGTCCTTCAACAGAGAGAATTTGAAAGGTCTTGCATTTGCCTACGTGTGTGTGGATTGGATGACTACTCTTCTTTCTTTCTTTCTTTCTTTCTTTCTTTCTTTCTTTCTTTCTTTCTTTCTTTCTTTCTTTCTTTCTTTCTTTCTTTCTTTCTTTCTTTCTTTCTGACAAATAAAACTAGGTGTCTGTCAGCACCTTCAGCTTGCTTCTTCCCCACACTTTGGGTGCAGGTGTGATGAATTTTTTAAAAACCTCTAACCTTTTCATTTAGTTGTACAGTGGGGAGACATAACGTGTGTCTTTAAGCAGCCATTTACTGTGCTGCTGTTAACATTACTGACACTGGTGCTCTTCTATTAAAGGAAAACGCCTCTAAAACACTGCAGCTCAGTTCAAAACAGCTGTAGGCTGTGTTATTTTCATTCCTGCCATTTTTTGGGTACATGGGCAATGCATTGGTGATAGATAGATAGATAGATAGATAGATAGATAGATAGATAGATAGATAGATAGATAGATAGATAGATAGATAGATAGATAGATAGATAGATAGATAGATAGATAGATAGATAGATAGATAGATAGATAGATAGATAGATAGATAGATAGATGCTTTATGATGAAAATAGAATGCGGCTAATGTACTGCATATTCTGGGTAAAGCAGTCAATTG
This sequence comes from Pterophyllum scalare, assembly GCA_024447675.2. Lineage (NCBI taxonomy): Eukaryota > Metazoa > Chordata > Actinopteri > Cichliformes > Cichlidae > Pterophyllum > Pterophyllum scalare. Next base: position 2,961 of record JAMQGT020015161.1, on the reverse strand, counting down.
AAAATGACATAGTGTCCTTGAGCACTGGAAGTGGAGCTATAGTAGCGTGTTTTCTTTTATTGAACATAAAAACACTGTAAAATGTCAAAGCTTCATCTTTGGCTGATTTGGCGACACCTGTGGTCAGTTGTTGTAACAGCAACCCAAGTTTAATTCTGAGTACATTGCCATGTTTCAGTTTTGCTATACGTCCAATAAATATAATTGAAAAAGATTACAAAAGCCACCAATCACAAGATAATTATATCAGAATTTCAAGAAAACTTTCATGTTGACAAAAACAAACAACAACAAAAGAGCTGGGGTTTTTTTTAGTTTTTTAAATGAGATATGTTAAAGTCACAAAACAGCTGTCGCAAAGGCACACGTTATGCTTTAGTAAAAGTAGATAAAATATAACAAATCCCAGGAAGACATTACAGATAAATGTACAAAGACAAAAGACTGACAGTAGTACTTTGCTCTCCATACAACTTTTTGATAGAAATCCGGGAAATGGAAAAAGTGCATTAGGTATTGCAAATACATACTAAATAAATATTCAACAGGATAAAAAGTCTCTGTTATATCACTGCTACTGTTCCAGCTGTGTTCAGGTTAGCACTAACCAACATCAATTAAAAAGCACTGGAGCTGATTTTACTACCGTGTGCATGTGCAGACTCTCGCTGTGGCTGGTGTTGCTGGCGGCAACAGGTTTTTGCTCATAAAAAGATCAAGGAGAAGCCAAGAGCATGGTGGGATACCTGGTGTGTTCACAGCATCATTAGAAACCAGAAGCCCTTATTGGGGTGTTTCTGTGTTTGTGTAAAGTCAGCAAGAAAGAAAAACCCAGAATTAAATGAACCCATGACAGTGCAACTCTACTTCAGCTAACTTTCCTTCATCATCATTTCCTTCACCATGCATCCTACATCCATGAATTTTCTCTGGGGTCTTCATCTTATGTCAGCACCATATTCAAAATCCTTTTACCAGTTCATCCACTATCCCTCATCTACACATGTCCAAACCATATTAGCCTTGCCTCTCTAACTTTGTCTCAAACTGCTCAATCTAAGCTGTCCCACAGATGTACTCATTTCTAATCCTGTCCATCCTGTACACTACCAGCAGAAATCTTAACATTTTCAACTCTGGCACCTCCAGCTCGGCCTCCTGTCCTTTTTTTAGTGGCACCATCTCCAAACTATACATCAGAACAGGTCTGCTTCAGTGTTTGTCCCCCCCAACCCCCCCGCCACACCCGTAATTATTGTCTACAGTTTCACGTTTGTCTGTATTGTTCGTATTTATTGTGTACTGTCTGGCGCCCTTGCACATGTTCGCATAAGAGCACTTTAATGTTTACTGTTTACTGTTGTGTGTATTGTTCTATGTAGCACCTTGGTCCCGGAGAAACGTTGTTTCGTTTCACTGTGTACTGTGTATATGGTTGAAATGACAAATAAAAACTCTTTAACTTTAACTTTAATGCTGAGTTCCGGCATCTGGGGAGGAGAGTCCATGATGGTGTTCTATTGTGTGTTTTTCAATTCCCATATTCTTTTACTGCATTGGCTGTGAGTTTGGGATCATTGCCATGCTGAAAAATGAATACCAGTGTTGCCAATCAGATGCTTTCCAGATAGTATTGCATGGTCTAAAATCTGGTGATACATTTCTGCATTCATAATTCCATTAATTTTGACAAGATCTCCAACACCACTTGCTGTAATACAGCCCCAAACCACAAGAGAGCCTCCGCTGTGTTTTAAAGATGGCAGCACATACTCACTGTTGTACCTCTTTCCTGACCTCCTCCATATTGATGATTTAAACTAAAAAATTCACATTTGGATTCATCACTTCATAAGACCTTTAGCCACTGATTTTCAGTCTTGTTCTTGCCTTTTCAGTCTGTTTCCCTTCATTAAGAATGGCTTCTTTACAGCCACCCTTCCACTGAAACATTTTCTGATGAGCCTTCACTAAACAGTAGCTGGATCAACTGAATATATCTTTCTAGTTCTTTGTCAGGTCTTTGCTGGATTTCTTCCTATTTCTTTAGGACATGACTTTTAGATATTGTTCATCTGCTGTAGGTGTTTGGTTAATAGCTTTTTGGGCAACTTCTTGGTGCAAATGTCTTTTAGACATTTTTCATAGATTGAACTAAAGAAATGGGGAGAAAATATATGTTTTTGCCACAGGCTGCTACTAAACTTTTTGTGCTTTTTAAAATTGGTGCTTTGCTAAGTTGTCTGTTATGTGTTGACACAATACTGGTTCATTGCTTGAGTTAGGTCCCGTTTTTATGCTTGAAAGGCTCATAGGTTAGTGTTAAGTAGTTTAACAAACAAACAGCTAAAAAACTCATTCCTATGAAAATGGTCAGATAAAGGGACTGGACTGACAATGAGTGAAAAAGCAGACAGTGTCCAAAAATAAAACTTGGAAAGTCCTTCAGAAAGCTTTGAGAACTATTGCTCAAGACCACTGTAAAAACTTTCAAGAAATTCTGGCTCCTTGGAAGCAAAATATAAAGAAGTGAGGGGTAACTCAAGACTTGCCTTACTCTCTGCAGGTACTTGGCGGTTGCAGCATTCCTAGCAGCCTCTTCATGGTTCCCATTTGCCTGTGGGATTCCAAAGTACTTGTAGTTGTCCTCAATGTCTGCAATTTTGCCTTTTGGTAGTGAAATCCCCTCAGTTCAGACTACCTTCCCTAGCTTTGTCACCATCTGACTACACTTCTCCAGTCCAAATACATTTCACACATCAGTGAAATGATGTCTCATTCACTCCTGGCATACAGCTTGATTCCATCCATGAACAGGAGGTGGCTGATGTTTACTCCATTCCATAGTCGTATCCGTAGCCAGTCTGGTTAGTGATCTGGTTGAGGGGGTTCAGGCCTATACAGAACAACAATGAGGACAGAGCATTTCCTTGATTGAATTGTCTTGAAGTTGGATTCTAG
>JAMQGT020015160.1:0-129903 GCA_024447675.2 Pterophyllum scalare | reverse complement strand
GATGTGTGGTAAGCGTTTCAGTTACGTATTGCTTGCCGCTTCTTTTCTGCCAACGCAGTGTGAACCAATCAGGAATTGACCTGCGTGACCTCTACCAAACTGTCTCACAAACCATGATTCCTCTGAAGGCTGTGCACTGGGACGGGGGGGGGGGGGGGACAAAGAGAACCACAAAACACTCCAAACCACTTCAGTCCGCAAGATGAAGACAGTAAATGAAAAAGTGTATTTGTCATTGACAGGAAGTAATATCACCACAAGGCTGTTTCAGATAAGCTTCATTTCAGCAGTGTCTGTGCTTCGGTCAAAACCCATCTGATGATTGAGAACAAGTTACATAATGCATTTGCTTAGCTTGCCAGAGAACTTTACATAGTCTGTTGTTTGCATAGGATGCACATCTACTTTGCTGTTTGGTTATTTAAAGGAGCCCAAAACTACTTGACTTTTACATGCACAGAAAGAGATATCTGCACAAGTTAAACGTAGAGCCCAGGTTTAACTGGAATTCTTTGTTTTGCAGGAATGTCAGAACTGACAGCAGCATACTTTCACTGTCTGTGATGTTTGTTTTTTTTCCCTATACAGTACTACTGGCCTAATTCTGTCCCCTACATGAACCGACTCATCTTCTGAAGTTTGCTGAGTAAAAAAATTATTCCAAGATAGAACAAAAAAAAAAGGGGGGGGGAGCTGTCATTCACGCACAGGATTTAAGCTGGGCCACCTGCCGTGATATTCAGAAATGTGACAGCGCAGGCCTTTCCTTCCCAGGTGTCTCGTGTCTGAGTACATTTAGGGATAGTTGTTAGCACTACAATGGGAAACCATGTGACGGGAAGTGGCCGTCTATGACCCTCGAGCATTCCAGGGAACGCTCGCAAAAATATATATATAAAAAAAATAAAAATAAAATCAAAACAGCCAGGACAAGCGGTCCCAAAAGACGACAAAATTGGAAAGTACTGGGTTATTTTTAACCTATCGGGCTCACAGCTGTCAGGATGTAAAAGCTCAACAATGGCAGAGGTCTCCCTTGCACAAACACATGCGGATGTTAAGTGTACACACACACACACACACACACACACTCACTGCAGGCAAACACGAGCAGGAAAGTGGTTGTACAGTAATTTGCTTTGCTATAACTCACAAAACGTGTGGAAGCTGTCACGGGAGGTGGGGGGGGACTGGTGGGTTTGCTTCAAAAGTACTTCATAGCAAAAGCATTTATCTGTCAGCTGCTCACTTTAAAGTAAATTCCAGCACTTCTTTTTTTTTTTTTGAACACTATATGCATGTCATTAAGAGGGTGTTGTTTCATGTTGACAAAAGGCTGTGAAGTCGGTGGCAGGAGAAGCAGACAGCGAGGAGTGTGTTCGATGTGTTGACTGTGACTCTTCAGGGACTTCCTTGAACTTGATCACTGTGACATTTGGCCATCATGTTCGAACACCCGAATCGATACGTCTGACCTGATCCCGCTGAATTCTGTGTGTGTGATCTGTTCAAGTGACAGAAAGGAAAGTCGCCTACAGAAAAAAAAAAAAACTCATGTAGCTTTACTCGCTGGTCTTTGGCCCCTGTGCTGGTTTGATGTGCTAATATGAGAGATCTGACAAGCCTTTCTATTCTCCTATGCTTTTATTCACCTCAGATCAGCACAGAGACAGGAGCATGTTCTCTATTAATGCACGTGATCCATCAAGATTGCCACTTTTATATCCTAGAAAGCATTTTCTAAATAGCAGTGGCTTAACAGAAGCAATTTTCACCTGCCAACTTTGGAAAAAATTGGGGAGAATAAGGTCCCGGCACAACGGAAAATTCTTCCTATTTTCTTCCTATTGGAAACACTTCCTTCAGTTTAGTCGACCCAAGTGGAGTCTATAGCAGGCAGGACACGTGGCACCCACTTACTTGCTGTGAGTTTTCCAGTAAAACGCCTGATCTACTCTCACACACCGGCTCCGACAGTACACTGATTCTTCTGCTCTGGACAAGTCTGCTCAATTCCCGATCTGTCCGATTCAGACCACTTTGCATCCTTACATACAGCTCCTGCAAGCAATGTCTTGGCTACAGTGGATAAAAGTATTACTCATCTGTCCCATTGACCTCCATCGTTGCACAAAAAAATCTGACTCACAGCGCTGCACCACATGATGTGAGTCAATCCCACATGCATCTTTGTGTAGCTGTCACATTGTGTTTGATTCCACAGCTAAAAATAGTCGCCCACAAATGCACTGTTTAAGATGCATTTGCCAAAAAAAATTTGCCTGGCTGTCTTAAGATATTACTTAGCTCTAAACACATTTGTTTTTACTGAAGATGTGATTCTTTTAAAATGGCTGGCAGAGAGCTACTGACAGATTTCTTGACAAATAAACAAGGACGAGAGGCTGATGTAAAGAGAGGAGCTGATAGTGTCTGTTTTCCTCTGTGTGCTTATAAAGGGAACATTTTACCAGACTGCATAGCACAATACAGCCAATCCCTTTACCCAGGGATCACACTAAAGACATGTAAAATGCATAATAATCAATATTTAGATCACAGTATGAACCAGACTTCTTATACTTTTCATTTCTGCAGGCAGGACTTTGGTTCTGTTACATACACACCCCACCAAAAGTAATAGAGCAGTGAGGCCAATCTCTTTATTTTTGCTGTAGATGGAAAACATTTGATTTTGACATAAAAAAAAAAATCAATATGAGACTAAAGATCAACATCTCAGCTTTTATTTCCAGGTATTTACATCTGGTTCTGATACACAGTTCAAAAGATAACACCTTTGTCTGAACCCATCCATTCTTATGAGCAAAAGTACTGGTACAGATCGACTCAAAATAGATTAAAGTGAATAAGACTTCATATTTAGTTACACATCCTTTGCTTGTAATAACGGCATCAAGCCTGTGACCCATTTACATCACTAAACCTTTGCATTCTTCTTCTGTGGTGCTTTTCCAGACTCCCTTCAGTCTCGTCTTTAGCAGGTAAAATGCTCTATAGGGTTTAAGTCTGGAGATTGACTAGTCCACTCTAAAACCTTCCACTTCCTGCCCCTGATGAACTCCTTTGTGTTTCGGGTCATTATCTTGCTGCATGATGAAGGCTCTTCCAATCTGTTTGGTTGCATCTTTCTTTAAAGTGACAGACAAAATGTTTCTGTAGATTTCTGACTTAATGAAGATTAACGAGGCCGTCCCGAAGATGCCATACAAGCCTAAGCCATGGCATTAACTCCACTGTGTTTCACAGATGCCCTTGTATGTCTGGGATCATGAAGAGATCCTTTCTTTCCCCAAATTTTCCATCACCTTGTTAAAGGTTCATCTTTGTCTCATCAGTCCATAAAACCTTGCCACAGAGTTTCTGATGCTTGTCTCTGTACTTCTTAGCAAATTCCAGCCTGGCCTTCCTCTAATTAGTGCTTTACATCTTCTGATGAAGCTTCTGTACTTGTGTTCATGAAGTCTTCTGCAAACAGTACGTTGTAGTACCTTCACTCCTGCCCTCTGGAGGTTGTTGCTGATGTCACTAACAGCTGTTTTAGGGTCTTTCTTTACAGCATTTACAATGTTTCCATCATCAGCTGCTGATGTTTTCCTTGGTCTACCTGTTACTTAGTGCACCAGTGATGACTTTCTTCTCCAGGACGTTCCAAACGGTTGGACTGGCTATGGCCAACGTCTGTGCAACAGCTCTGATTGATTTTCCAATCTCTCTCATCTTCACAATTGCTTGTTTTTCACCCATAGAAAAGTTTTCATGTTGGTTACTCCTCTAACTACACATGCACAGTCTGCACAGGCAAACCCCAAATCAGAAGCTGAGTACAGACATTCAAGCACACCCGTCAGTCACATGTTCCAATACTTTTGCTCACAAATGGGTGGCTTCAGGCAAAAGCTGCTATCTTCTCTGTGTATCAGATATAGATGTAAATGCCTGGAAATAAAAGCTGATGTGTTGATCTTTTGTCTCATATTGATTTTTTTAATGCAAACCCAAATGTTTTCAGTCTACAGCAAAAATAAAGCGATTGGCCTCACTGCTCCAGTACTTTTGGAGGCGAAGGTAGAACGGGCTGACAACTGGGCTCAGAGCACCAACGGTGCGTCACGTCAGCACCACAGAGTGAGATCTCCACCTGAGAGAGAGTTCAAGCCCAGTCTTGGAGGAGGAAGCCAGATTCAGCGTAAGAGTATCCGGGAGACGGTTGGGTGTGGGCAAAGGCTACAGGGAATTAAGATAGCAGGATATGATGGGTTTGACATTTGACTCTGGGGAGCCAAAGGGGGCTGAAGCAGCCTCTTCTTTCCCACAAACTGCTTGAGATTTCTCAGTGTCCTCAGCCATGTCCTGCTCTCACACACTGATGTCTCCCTTTCTCTCTGGAGTACAGACACACACCTCGTCCAACACTTATTCATACAGACAGCGATGTGTCTGAATGGTGAAATCAAGTAATGAGGAAAGAGACTTGAGAGCAAACATGCCAGATGCTAAAACAGACGCGAGCGAGCTCACTTGTGCGTCTCTTCACGTTCCAGCCTCCTGTCAGTGACTAGATCTCAGATGCTCAGACAAAGGCTGAGGAAACTCTACTGTCGAAACCTAACTGAGACACATTTAGTTAAAATGTTTGCTTTGTGTTCTTTGGCAAAAGACGCCAAACCGCTCCTTATGGCTAGGTCAACACATTGCATAGTATGCAGCTGCTAAGGGTGAATAATAAGCCATTTGATATAAGCACCTAACCCTACATCAGATACTTCTGTGACTAATAGCTTGGCAAAATCTGAATTAACATTAACCAAACCAAAAGTATACTGCTCCCCTACCCAATAGCCATGTGAAGCATATGCTGTCTCAAGCACAGCTGAAAAAGAGCACTATTACAACTCCCTGCTTACGATATGGTAAGCACGGGAATCACAAGGTAACTAACAATATGGGACTCTCAAGATACAGTGCCCACAATAACTGTACCACAATACAGTAATCATCTACAACATGTCATAGTAACTGTGTAACTGAAGATAAAAAACCGGCACAAAAGGAGAAAAACACAAATGACATATTTATTCACTTTAGTGTTGTCATTATTGTTCATCATGTTTCATTACTGCCAAGTCATATATTTGCTCTCAAGCTGCTTTCCCCCCTTGCCATCCTCACATTTTACCCCTGAGTTTCCTCTTTGCCGTGACTTAGTTAAACTTTCGTGCACTTTACGTTAATTTAGCTGGTCAGCTTCACCACTAGATAACTAGAGCCGATACAGTGGCTGATATTGGCTATTTGTCAATATATCGGTATTGGCATTTATAACGGCCGATGAATGAAAATTTAAAAAGTAGAGATAGAGAGAAACACCCTTCAGCCATGTTATGAGCGTTAAAGTTGCATAGTTTGTCCACCAGAGGGCACTCTGGAACTTCCCAGTTTGCTGACTGATTCAAGCAGTGTCGAAGTAATCTGAGACTTCTTGTGACAATGAAACAAGATTTGTATTGTAATATTAATAATATTGAATAAAAACACACATATGTTGGGGAAAGCTGTTTATGTTTCATGTGTCTGAAAGAAAAATAAGTAAATATTGGCCAATAATTTTTATATATATATATATATATATATATATATATATATATATATATATATATATATATATATATATATATATATATATATATATATATATATATATATATATATATATATATATATATTTATTTATTTTATTTATTTTTTAATCACCAAACATTGGTATCAGTGTTAAAAATCTTGGTTGGAGTCTAGTAATAAAACTGTGATTCTGGTGAGTCAAACTGACATGAGGAATCCACTTAATGAGTGCTCCGCTGTCAAATGTGATATATTGGAATAGAAATTAATTTGGCTGTAGGTCAACCATCACTGAGCCGATACTTACTTTTTTATTGTTTACAAATTTTGAGGAAAAAAAGTCCAAAAATCAGAAATTTATCTGCATGATTTTCTATAGATTTGCCCAATGAATACTTATAGCAAGTTTCAAAAGAGTCAATAAATAAAAGAGAAGTAGTTACTGAATATACTTATTATCTTAAAAATTTCAAGTTTGCAAAAATTTGTAATAAAATTTGTCTGAAGCATTTTGTAGCGATTTGCACACTGAATACTCAACCAAGTTGTAAAGGAGTCAGCCTGGGAAAAATGGAGGAGTAGGGATTAAAGGAAAACATCAATGTACAGTATTTCTGGAAAAAGTAATTAAAAACAAATTGAAAATCCATCCTCACTGTTTTCTAGAGATTTACCCAAAGAGTATTTGTGCCAAGTTTCCGAAGATTTTAAATACAAATGACGGGCGGCTCAGTATTGGTCATCTTTAGTGGAGCTAAAAATGACAAGTTTTGACATTACAGCTGTCAGTGATGATGCACAAACTACGATCATTTTTCAAAAGTAGAAACTGTTGTTCAATGAAATATTTGAACTACTTCAATAAAGGATAAACACTTTTGCAACAAAGGGAACTGAGGAGAGAATAACACACTGCAAATATGGATGTAAAACAAGATTTAACATTAACAAAAAAAAGGCTGCTTTAGAAAATTAAGAGGGAGAAACAAAACATAGAACATGTCTGTAAAGCCTCAAGAATACAAACAGCGTTTGGTGGGAAACACTGAATGTAAACATAACGTTTGTTTGTCTATAAGATAGCTCCACTGTGCAACTTGAAGTCAATAAATTCAGATGGAGATAACATTTACTGGAGCTTCTGTAGATAAGCCGTTGTTAGTTTGCAGAATATCAGGATGGGGGCCACTGTTGGGAGATTTGATTTCACTTTTCTTCCCGGGAAACCTGTTTTTCTTTTTTGTGTTGTTGCTTTTTTTTTTTTTTGTTATTCTGACCCAAAAGATCCCAGATAGACTGGAGAATGCTGAAATAAAATCCAGGGTTCCAGGTGAGAACTAGCTTCCCCAGAGCTTGCGTGGACGCTTATCTTGCTCATGGACACTTCAGCATTGCAGGCCCTCGGTCTTGCTCAACCAGTTTCTTTCTGCTCTCATATTTCGCTACATGTACATGACCCTGTTGCTCCAGTGTTGTTAACACCAGTTACAAAACGAGTTCAGGTGACCTCCTGCTTGGGTGTCACACGGCTCTCGGGCCACACTGTTAAGTGCATGCATGCACCTTCCTCCATACAGAAACTTACCCACAGCCATTTCAGCAGATCCACTGGCAACGCGCCAAACTCTTATCAGCTTTCGCACATTTACAATGCATGCCTTGACCATGTGGATGATAAATTACACGTTAAGAATATTCTCATAAGTTCCTCTATTATACTGATGCCTTGTGCAGCCGTGAACTTTTGCAGACAGCCCATTGCTGCAGGCGACACCACCTTATGTCTGATCCCGCCCTGTAAACATTCTCATTATTGTGCACTTTGTGAATAGGAAAAAATGCACTAAACACACCTATTAAGTGCTCCAGATTTTATAAAAGCAAGGGGAGGAATGTGATGTCAATGCTTACCAGGCGTGTCCCCTGTAACCACTGCCCATATGGCAGTGTCATAAGTCAACCTGACGGGTCAGTATTAAAGGCAAGTAAATAAAGCTTCTGGAGAGTCTACCATTTCAGCTCATCAGCAGCCATTAATAAGACACAAATATCATTAGCTGCCTACAAATACCACCCACTAGTCCAGATAGAGGAAGAGAGGTGGTTAGTTAAGAGGAAGAAACAAGATACAGAAAGTATTTGTGTGTTACTCTCACTTTGCACAAGCTGTTAAAACGAATGCATCACAGACACGCACTTAAAAACTGACCTCTCTAACTCAAGAAGTATTTTTTTAAACTGAAACTGGCCAGCGGGAAAGGATTAAATCTGATACATAACAAACTAGATACCATAATTACCCAAGTCTGCCGTTGCAAAATAAAGGTGTTATTTATTTCTCAGGCGCTGAGGCTTTTGTGATGTTTGAGCTGATGCTGTGCTGACAGGTGAGCTTTCAAGTTCATGTGGGTGCCTCAGGGCATGGCAGAAGAATGTGTGGCTGCAAAACCACCGATAAACAGACACAGAGCAAGGTGCCACATGCAAATGCATAATTAATTCATTTCCCAGGAGGGAGTGGAAGTTTTTTTAAACATGATTCGGGTTATTCATGAGCCACTTGCACAGAGACAGAGTTACACATGTAGGCTTGACAAATTCTTGGAAAATGACACAGCAAGTTACATGTTGTCCCAGCTATGGGCGTTTAACATGTCTGAACTAAACCTCGATCCACCCTGACCTGGATTACCTTTGTCACAATTTGCTGAATGCGTGAAGCAATGGGAACAAAAGATCATGCAATAATACAGGTGGAGGTGAATAAGCACGGGTAACCGCAGGCACGAATATCCAACACACACATTTGCAGTCTGAGTTTTGAGCATACTGTATATAAAAGATGGACACCAACATAGTGACACCACCCACTGGTTTGTGGAGCTCCATTTTGAGGGTTTTGACCATCTTGGTCCAGACATCAGTAAGAGGTGAATTTGACTGAGAAAACAAGAGGCTTATCAATCACAAGGCAGCCAGTAGCCAAGTGACCAGTAGCATTGGTATCTCATAGACTTCAAGCTCGTTTGCAACCGGAGGAGTCGCCCCCTGCTGGTTCACTAGAAATAATGCAGGCTTCACTGTAGACTCAGTGGACATGTTCATTTTTACATAAAGTCTATGTTTTTGGTACACTCTGTAGAGGTTTTCTTTTATCCCTAGCAGTGCTGTGTAGCATTGTTTGTCTACTGAAACAGTTTGTTTGAGAGTAACACAGAATATTTACAGAACTTTTGCTTACAAGAAAACTGCAGGACTGTGCAAAAGTCTTGATCGCTTGATCGCTGTCATGCTGAAAAATGAATCAAATGCTTTCCACATGGATCATAACCTGTTGGTTTTCTGTGTTCATAATTCCATCAGTTTTGCCAGGATCTCCAACACCACTGGCTGAAATGCAGCCCCAAACCATGACAGAGCCTCCACCATGTTTTATAATTGGTTATAGACGCTGTTGTTCCTGTTGTTTCCTGACCTCCTCTGTACATATTGATGATGATTTGAACCCAAATTGTCAAATTTGGATTCATCACTCCATAAGAACTGTTGCCACTGATTTTCAGTCCAGTTCTTGTGTAATATGGCATACATCTGCCTTTTCTCCATGTTTCCATTCCTGAAGAATTGCTTATTGACAGCCACCCTTCCACTGAGACAGTTGATAGATTGACTGAAGGTCCTTGCTGGATTTTTTTTCCTATTTCTCAAGGACAGGACCTTAAGATACTATACTTTTATTACTTAATATACAAAATATAAAGTAATGAGGAACATCTGCACAGCACTGTACATTAGGCAACTTTAATTTTGCACATCTGGAAAAAAAAGCCTTTCACTTTTCTATATTTGATTCAGTGAGACAGACGAGGAACCCTTTTGTCTTTGACCTTCTGAATCATTTCCATTTACATTTGGGATGGACCCTACCCACATAAACCACCTTAATGGGCATCAGTAATCCTCTGCTTAGGCCACAGCTTTAAAAAAAAGAGGGCAGATAAAGGGGGGAAGAAAACTAGAGGAAAACTTCCAGAAAAGGAGACACTATTGCGCCCCGGCGTCCGTGGAATGTTTGAATAACAGCCCCAAACACAAGACGCGTGATGTATGTGACCGGCCTGAGGAAGAAAAGAAAGAGAGACAGAAAAGACAAAAAGGCCGAGCACAGGCCTAATTAGCTGGCTCAGCTTCAGACACGTTCCTCTGATTCAGACACAATATAAAGTCAATAGATTGTTTGCCCGTACGGAGCATGCATGGCATGTGTACGTAAGGTGACCAATCAAAAAAAAAGAAATCCAAGTTATCCATACAAGCGTGCAGAAGATGCATCCTGGACAATCCCAGTTCGGATTAAGTGTTCCTCATCTGTGACATGGCCTCAAGGATGGAAAACTGAGATTTAAGCTTTCTCAGTAGACTTTTGAGAAGCACTCTGTTTAGGTATGGTACAGCATGTTCTCTGCCCTGATCACAGAAAGAGCGTAAATGTAACAAAATAACCAAGAAAGAACTGGCTGTGCACAGAAGTAAACAGGAGCAGAATCTTTTCATCAACTGAGCAATGAACTGAGGAATTTAAATACCGAGCTCACAAAGATTCAGAGAGAGTGAAAATGGAGGTACTCGCCATTAAAAAAAAAAACGTGGTAAATGTCAAACTACAAATTAGGACTTTATGTCCCGCCAAAATAAAATAACAAAAAAAACATCAGGATAGCTTGATCTCGACAGCTGGTTATTAAACAAAAAAAAATTCCAGACGAGACCTTACAGCCTATAAATGACACTTTATGAAGCCGAGCTGCTATAAAAAGACAACATATGATATGATTTGAATCTCCAAATGACCTGCGGTTTTAAAGCAAATTTCAAATACTGGATACTAATCATCCACTTAATTAATAAACATTTTTAAAAAGGAATGGGGGCGTTACATCCATCCACCCATTCATTTATTTTTTAACTGCTTATCCAACTTTAGGTCATGGGGCCTGAAGCCCCTCCCAGCAGTCAAAGAGCAGGAGGCAGAGTACTCCTTGGCAACCTTCTCCTCACATCCTGAATGTACACACAGTGAATGTACTAAAAATCACTTCTGACTGCAGTCATAACCAAATAAATCTTAATATTTTTTTACTCTGAATAAGAAGGTTCAAATTACTGTAACTGTAAAGAAAGTCTGAGCTCAATAAAGGTGTGGCAGCTTTGAAAGAGAATATGTAACATGCAGCAGTTAAATGACATTTATGTGAATGAAAGGAACAGCCACATTGTTTTGATCAACCCTATAGGTTTTGTGTAATTGGCGGGCAATGACACATGCTTTTAGTTTCATTATGAAAATTGGGAGACAAATGATTTTGGGCACTTCTGTCACCAATGTAGCATGGCCATGTCTCAGTTGGAAGATCTGTGTCTGACAGCAGACATCAGGTTTGGCTCTCTGCCAGCATCCTGTGTACGTCCTCTGCCTTCCTGTTTGACAGGACTCTGATTGTTTTCCTTTCATTCTGTCTTCTTTTTTTTTTTGGTCAACATGATTTTTCTAAATACACATGCAAGTATCGAAGCCAAGAATAAGAGAGACACTGCAGACAACAGCAAGGCAATTTAGCACTTCTTGCCAGTACAAGAATGTACAGATTCAATACAGGATATGAATCCAGTACTGATCCAGATAGCTAGATAGCTATTACCCCATTTGTTCCAGGAAAAGAAAGGGGTATTCCTTTTATTACCACACCATCTCTGAATATGAAATCATACTAAATAACTGGGTCAAAGACACAAGGACCTCAAACTCCACAGAACACATCAGATAAACATGGGCTACTGCCATGAGCAAACAGGAAAGCAATGTTTACATCAAGCCCGACGTTGCCTTACATGATGCATTTCTAACTGGTAGTAAAGTGGTTGTAATGATACTGGTCTGTCACAAATATAAACTGTATGTCTTAACGGTGTGCAGGAAAGAATGATATCAGTGTACAATGGGCAGTATATAAGGCAGAAAGAGAAACTTTGGAATAATTTATAAATATTTTTATGGTTTATCCAGGTGATTTCACTGCTTTAAATACAAAACACTGTCTGTAGTTTCTGTACCAGAGCTATGCATTAGGGTTGGCAACTGAACAGACGTGTCAGCCATCAGCAATTAGAGAGAGTTAAAAGGCTATTACAGAGATCATGCTAGGGAAGTTAGCCATGTGTCCTACATAACCACTTATTACTCACTGTTTTGTCCCACTTCTTTTTCTACTGTAAAGGCTACCACAAACTCTACACATCTTAGAACAAAGAAAAGCTACAGTCTCAGATACGGCACAAAGCAGAGCCAAATAATGTACTGACTGAAGCCTAAACCTGTAGCTGACCACTGACCCATTTGCTACTAACGATCTTTAAGACGCAAACACATGGAAGTTATTTAAGAGATAAGATAAGATATCTCTATTGTCATTGCAGAAAACAATGAAATTTTGTTGGAGCAATCCTCCAGGTGCTGACATAACAAATACAATATAGAAATTAGAAAAAATATAAATATGTAAACAGGATAAATAAGGATCTGGTATTTATAGTGAAAATGGCAATAAACCAAAAAAATTGGTTGTTGATTTAGTTGTTGCCAAGCCCTTTGGTGTGTAATACAAACTGGGGCCATCTTGGACCACATCAAAGGAAATCCAGATGGACTCCGAAAAAGCCACCTGTTAGTCCGGACATGCTGCCGTTTGTAAGGCCAAGACTGATTAGCAGTCAGCTTAGCACAGCCCAACCAAGACATGGGGGGGGGGGGTCAGCTACTTGCTTGAACTCCATATTTTTTCTTCTCATGATTCAGCTTCTGTGAGAAACTTGATCTTAAGCTTGAGTGATCAATAAGAATAATAAACTTGGAAGTATTTTTGTACATTTATTTTTATGAAGGAGCCCTTTCACATTATATAAAGTCAGCTGACCACTACTAAAGACAGCAACTTTAGGCTGACCTGCTTAAATTAATATCAGACAGGACCTAAAAGCCACTATCAGGTCAAGTTAATAACAAAGATCATCTTGTTACAATGCAAAGTTCTGTTGGGAAACCTTTGCTCCTGGAATTCATTCTGAGCTTACTTTGACACCTCATCCACCATAACTTTGTTAGGAGCACAGATCCAATGGGATGGGTCCTGCGTGGATATGGCCAAGGTTCCAGTGCCAGACGACACAGGACACGCCCATGCATCGATGGGTGAGAGTGGTTTTAGCGCGCGGTGGGGGTGGGGGGTGGGGGGGGCCTACACAGTATACACCTGTTGGTGCTGTTATAGCTGATTGGGCCCAGTAAAATAATGTTCCCAAAGAAAGCAAGAGAGAGGAGAAATGAAAGCTGAAAGGTGCACAGATAGGCATCCGTATGTTGTTTGTCCCCACTTGCATCTAAGCCTACCTGTTATGCTTGGTTTCTACTCATGAATTATTTTTGCTATGAGCACAGGTCAAGGCACAAATGTCGGTGGAGACAGACTTGCGAGGGGGCAGCATGCCAAAGAAATCTACACCGCTCATTGCCCCTCATGCCCAGGCCACCACCACATGATGTGCCCTGCACCAAGGGAAAGTCCCTGAAATCAGAGGGGACTGCTCCTGACGTCCAATATCTAACTTTAAATATCTCTTAAATATATATAGATGTATTTACCTGGATTTAAATTTAAAATCTTGGCTTATTGCTGTGCTGCTAATGGGTAAAAACTGTTCACCTTCTTAAGGTCTAACAGGGAAGTAACTAAAAGTAACTTCCACAAGTAGCTTTTCACTGAAATAAGTCTTCATGCAAAATATAAAATTTGCATGCAATACTAAGAAAACTACTGCCACACCAAAAATGGTCACAGTGACAATTTTAGGCATCTGTGAAGGGCACAGCACTGACGTCTTCCTTGTCACAGCATAATCCCACTCATAATAGAACGAGGCTCTCTGGCTTTTATTCTTGAAAGCGTAGAGGTGAAACTGTGCCTTTCCTTCTGTTTCAGGGATGCTAACAAGGATTTTTAAGGTAAAAATCGAACCAAAGCCCCATAAAAGACTTTAAATGATCCGAACAAGCAAATGTTTGGCCATTCAATTAAAAATAAAAAACTAAATTTAAAAAAAGGTTCAAACAGATGTTTTACTTTTGCCTGTAAACCCATTAACCATTTCACTACAGTTTGAGGCTCACTACATATAAACGACAACCAAAAAAAAAAAAAAAACAGGAAGTGAGACATAAAAAGGGAAGCTAGAGCTTTTTTTTTCTACATGTGTTTGCCTATGCACATCAGTGTTTGTACTTTTTCTGCCTATTGGCTTGTAGTGTTGCTTGTTGCATCTGTCATCAAGGGGTCACCCAGTCAACAGCTCGTGAATTGCCAGCTCGGGGATCAACACCTTACAGTGTGGTGCTGGGGGACAACAATAGTCCCCTCTGGGATGGGAGAGGGCAGACAGTTCTGCTACTGTAGGCCACTTGCAACAGGAAACACTGTACAGCTGAGTACAGTGACCTACATCTCATCTCCCACCAAGGCACTTTCTGCACGAGTGAATCAGCTTACAGGAGGCCAGTGTTGTCTGCTTATGAATGAATTATCTAACATACTGGTGTGTGCATTAGAGAGCCGAGACACAAGGGCTTGTTTCAGCCTCATCTTTAAGTTAGGTGACACTGAAAAGGAAAAGCAGTAGAGGCAAACAGAATATTCAGAGTAGGAAATTAACATGCAATAAGAGGAATTTTAATAAACGAGTTGGACATAGAAATCTAAGGAAAAACAAACAATAGGTAGTAAAGGAATTAACACTTTTAACAGTGCCCACATTCCAGTGAATCAGGTCATTGATTGTTTCTACGGTCAAATCCAGTCTCTGCTCTCCACTTTTGCTGGTGACAGCTGGCACATTAGAGCAAATCATTAAATAAAACCCACTTTTCTAACTGGTGAGCTCAGATCAAAGTCATACTTCTTAGATACTGCAGTGACAGGACACAGTAATAAACTTTAAAAACTTTAAATTCCTCTATCAGTACTGGACCAGCCGCAACCACAACAGGAAGCACGGTGGAAAATGCACCACCAAAGCCTTAAATACACTCAAGGGGTCTGTTTGTTTGGTGGCAGGCCTCATTAGGTTTGATCACCACCCTAAAGCCCCTGACTGAGACGGGCAGCAGCTGTCCACTTTTGGGAGAAGCCAAAGAGGCAACTGGTGTCAGTGCAGCAATGCAATTGTGGCTTGTTGATTGAGATGACTCATTCTCAACGACTGCCTAGTTGCCAAAGGTTTTTTTCTCACATATTATTGTTGTTAGAATATTCTCTCCAAAACTGGTATAGCTTATCAACATTAATGATTCTGTTACAGATGTACAAATTGCCCTTGTCATTGACACAAATCCTATTTAGTCATGCCTAGTTGGCAAACACATTGTGCTATGTAAACATGAGCTAGTTGCTAACTTTATTTGGTTGCAATTTGGTACACAACAACTTGGCACAAACATAGCTTTGATCCTGACATGTATTTGCCGTGTCATTGTTTTGATGAGCTGATGCGATGTCACGACATTTATTTCTGTCCACAGTTGCACTAATTTTTTACCAAGATCTTGAGTTGATGATGGAAAGAGTCGGACTGCTGTGTTAAGTCTCCTCAGCACATCCCAAAATTCTCAGTAGGGTTAAGATCTGAAGTGTGTGGTGGCCAATCCATGTGTGAAAATGATGCATTCATTTTCCCTGAACCACTCTATCACAGTCTAATTCCAGTGAATCCTGGTGTTGTCACCCTGGAATATACCCGTGCCACCAGGGAATTTTTTAAAAAAATCCATTAATGGAAAACCCTGGTCGTTCATTATATTCAGATAGTCAGCTGGCCTCATTACTTGGACACTGCTGAACCTCGATCTAGCCAACTGAAGCAAAACCAGATCATAACACTGCCTCCACATGCTCACAGGGTAGGCACTAGGCATGATGGATGCATCACTTCATCCACCTGTCTTCTTACCCTGACACCTCCAACTGTATGATACAGGGTAAATTTAAATTTAGACTCATCAGACCACCACTTGTTTTGTTTTTGTTGTTTGATTAGTTTCCATTGCTTTAGAGTCCAATCCTTACGCTCTCTTTTTCCAATTAGCCTCACTGATATGTGGTTTTCTTAAGGCTACGTAGCTGTTTAGTCCCAGTGCCTGGAGTTCTTTTCACTCCGTGTGTGTGGAGAAAGGCTCTTACTTTCACTTTTAAGCCTAACCCTAAATTCTTCTTGATTTTTATTTAATGAAACATTTAAGTTATCTCTAATCATGAACACTGAACTACATTTCTTCCTTGAAGATGATGGTTCAAAACTATTCTTCCAGGTTTTAATAATGTGTTGAATAGTTCTTAACCAAATTTTAGTAGTTTCAGCATGCTCCTTAGGTGCTTTCTGCGCTTGATGCAAGCCAGTAATTTGAGTTTTCTGAAATGGAGTTAACATATTTTCCATGACCACAGGATATGTCTTCCAACATGGTTGTTTATGAACTGAGAAGCCACTCACTGCATCAGTTAGGGTTAAATAACCTGTTGCCAGCTGAAACATGTCAATGACTGCAGTAGTTAACAGTGGAAGCCGCTTATCTATTTGCTTGAGTGAGTTAATAGTTCATAAACTTTTACATTTGATCCATTTCTGTCACAAAGGTTTTGATTAGTACAGCATGGAAATGTGGATTTTTGAAATGATCATTTTGGTAGAAATGTATTGGTGCACTATGTGGGCTGTTAGCAGAGTCCTGCTTAAGTTTTTTTTCTCTCTCTCTCTCTCTTTTTTTTTTTTATTATTTCTTGCCCACGAGGAACCCACCAGAACAGTCTGTTCTTGTCAGAAAATGGAAATGGCTTTGCATCTTTGCATGTTGAGCTGTACTCTACAGAAGAACATTATGACTTGCTTCACATTAACACTGACATTCTGTCATTATAAACCCTCTGTGCAAACCCCAATTCTCTCTGTGGCTACAACACTAGTGTAAGAAAGGTAGTCTTTCCTCGAGTGTGCATGTGTGTTAGTTTGATAGAGCAGGGGCCAGCCAGCAGCGGTGGAAGCACTATAAAATGCAAACTGTCGCGCTTGCCGCAGTACTTGAGCAAAAGCACTGGCGAGATAGGCAAATCCCGAACCTCCTTTCCAAATAAATCTCTTTAATAATGCAGCCACCAAGCTCTAAGATAACCAATGTCACCTCTGATTTAGCCATATAAGCAAAGTAATACTGAGAGAACTTTCTCCAAACTTGGCTAGGCTTTGGGTGTGACAATCATGATCGCTTTAATACATCCACATCAGTAATTAACCTCCAGCAGTCAGTTTCTGCATCTATAAGGTGCATGAACTCTGTGCTGAATGGGATTCCTGTATCAGAGTCGGCTATCACCAGGCAGGCACATTAGTTCAAAACTGGATGTTTCCTTGCAGGCACAGGGAAGGGCTTTGTTTGTTGAAACGCTAACACGCTAAATACACAAAACTATTAAAACACGGGTAGACCACGTTCATGCTCTACCACGCTACAGACTCTGCTCACAAAAACCTCTTTCATTTTTACTGCATCTTCTGCTGACTTTCCAAAAAAGAAAAATTCTGTACCCGGTTTGCTATGATTTATGACTCCTATTGTTTGGACCTGATGTGGATTTGGCCCGTGTTAGGAAAACATGCTGATATTGGATGTAGGTAGATTCATAATACACCAGGTTTTCCACAATGCTGAAAAGGCCAACAATGAGGAAAAGGTGTTGTTGCAAAAACAAAGCACTGCAGGAAGTTGTACTACTTTAACTCATTTTGAAGACAAATGCATCACAAAAACCATTGTTCACTATGACCTTCAATTCAGATGGTGTGCCCTTGGTTGGATGCAACACCAGTATCTGTTATTACTTGTTCAGGTGCAGTCTCATCTCCTTTTTTCTTAGAAGCAAGATCTCAAAAGCCAAGTTTGTTAGTAATTTTTAAAATCATATAATTGTATACTTTAACAAAAATGGTGATGCTCATTATGAAAACAGCTGGCTGCTGGTACACAAATGCTTACAAGCTATCAAGCACTTTACAATGTTGTGTGCAGTTTATCATATATGCACACTTAAGTAACTACCCTCCTCTCTTGTTTGTCAAATCCATTTCTAACCTATGTGGAACTCTGGGTTTGTCTTTGAACGTCCCAATTCTCCAAGGAACTTCCCGACCCGACAAAAGTTAAGCCCAAACCACTAAGTTCAACTACCTAACTGCTCACAGCAAGTGCTTCAAAAACAGCAGCCTCATTTATAACCTTAATTAAAAGGGCAAGACTCTCTTTCATTACTGCTGAGTGTTTAGAGCAAGTAAAGGCAAAAACTGAGGTTTTTAGATGTGCAGCAAGAAATATAAGCACTAAAAACAACATTTTAATGTGATAATATGCAACCTTAAAGAAACTTTTGGTGTTTGGTAATGATACATGCTAAACTACAGTTATTATTTTACTACAACAAATACTGTACATCCAGATCCTTTTAGTTCATGGTAATTCTACATGCTAAACTGAAATCTGGCTATACTAATGCTTAATACTTTGCTAAACAATAATATAAAAAAGCCATAAAGTTGGGTAACTAACCCAGTAGTAAAATGTATTGAAGTTAATTAGAAGTCAAAAGCTCAAACCTCAAGACTATTGAGGTTTCGCAGACACATGGCCACTAACGATATGAGGTTAACTTGCCCACAGTTTTGAATGTGTGACAATAATGGTGGACAATTTAGGGTCAAGTGAATAAAGCCCCAGTCACACAGACCTAGAGACAGTCAACAACCACCTGAAAACCACTGGTCATGAGGGGAAAAATGAGCATTCCCCAGCTGGTTGTCAAAGACCTCTTTGCAATTACTCTCTTTGTGACCTATTTCACCTTACGCCAGCCAGCAACCTCCAGGAACCACTCTGCAACCAGCTGGGGAATATGCATTTTCCCTAGCAACCTAACAACTGCTGTGTCACGTCCAGTATGGCACACAACTCTCAAGAAATTTGCATAGAACGTCACACGAGAAACCTCTACAGCAGCATAGCCCCCTCAGTGTATTAAACTGAGTAGCAATGCGCTTTGTTCAACTTTTTAGTTTTGCCTGCAATAACCTGTCGTCTTTCAAAAGTTATCCAGTTTTATTTTGCATCTAAAACATTTAAATAAAGATTTATGAAAAATACATTTAAAAAAAAAAGGAACATTTGAGGGTCTTTATGAATGCACAAACAGAAACTGAGACAGCTGTGGCTCAGGGAGAATAGCAGGTTGCCTACTAATTGCCAACCTAGCAGTTTCATCCCCAGCCCCTCCACATGCTAAAGTATCCTTGCGAAAGACACTGAAGCCAAAGATACTTCCAATGACAGGCAAGCAGTGTGCATGGTAGCTTTGTCACTGTTGGTGTGTGTGAATGAGTGAATGACCAAGGCATTATTAATCGCACTGTACAACTGGTAAGGTTAAAAGGTGCAGTACTGCATAACATGTTTTCCCTGAGTTGAGCTGAGTGGGAAATGGCTAGCAGTATGGTCATGTTTACTGTCACTGCTATCTCTCCATTCATTACAGTTTTTTGTTCATGGGAAAAGGGGGCTGACATCATCCCTGGGTTCATATTTGACGCTGTCGTGCTGTTGTGGAACAGGACCATTGTGTTTTTTCCTTATTAATCAATATACTGTAAAACCCTTGATTGATTTTCAGTAGCAGCTTAACACTTGTAAACAGTCATGAATGCTTAACAGCTGTCTGGGGCGGGGCTTATTACATCCTTCAACAGCTTTAACAGACATGCATGGATACACTGGATAAAATAAAGATATGAATGAGTCCATGGGCCTTCATTTACAAGGCGTTTTGTCTCTTGAATAGGAGTGCCTAACTGTTCTGTTAACATAGCACAGAGCTCATTTTGAAATGTGCAAACACCCCTAAGTGCAAAAAGTCAGAAGACATAAACCTAAAATTACCATTTGAAATGAACCTTCATGTGATTAAAGTTGGAACTGCACAAATAATTGATGGTAATATTTGGATCAGTGGCACCTTTCCACTTTAAAATCTGCCTGTGACAGTATGTCAGGACAAGCAAGTGAGCAATATAACCAAAACATTTATAAATTGAAAAACTAGGATGGGGGTTGAGCTTAAAGCTTCAATTATCAGCCTGACAAAACATCAAATATTAGTCGTAAAATTGCGTAAATAAGTTTTGGTTATTTAGTAAAATAAGATCAGACACGTGAGGCAGAAATCCTAACCCCTGTATCTTGAGTAAGTACAACCTTGTTCAGATCTCTTTGTACTGAAGTTTCATGAAGCATCACAGACACATTCTGAGTTATCCACCATATTGTACATGATACAACCACTAGCCGCGACGAAACAATGTGTATCATGGTTATATCGAGTGGTTTTTGGAGGTTGCCGGTGGTTGCTGGGTGAAATTGGTTGCAAAGGCCAAAAACCTTCTTGTGATTGCGTTGGTTGTTTTTTGGCTGCTAGCGACTTGCCACAGTTGCCTGCAGTTTACATGGACGATGCCAACTTGTCTGCAAATAAACTTCTAGCCAAGTGGTAATAAAACTTGAAAAAAAATGTGACACAACCCACAAACAGGGTAAAAGTTGTGCCTCAGCACTGCAGTCAACAAGTTTCAAAAGGCTTTAACTTTTACTTTGAATGTAATAACCTGTGCGACTTGGGCCTTATTCACTTGATCCTACATAGTCACGTGTCCGAAATGCCGGATATCTCAACATCACATGGTTAGCAGTGACATTATTGATGCGCTTGGATGCTCATGTTACCAGACTAGGTTTAAGGAATAGTTGGACATTTTGGGAAATTCTTTCTTGCTGTGAGTTAGGATGAAAGATTGTTTCCTTTCTGTCAGCCCACTGACTGTTAGCTTATAGTTTAGCATGAATGCTGGACACCTGTCATTTCAAATGACAATTTAGCTTTTAATTGTTTTGTTTTTTTTCCTATTTATGTGCAGTGGTAAACAACGAGGCCATACAGAACAGCAAGTCTTAAAGCAGACTGATATCACCCACGATCAGGATATCCTGGTTACACCAAGTCCCAAGGTGATGGGGGTCCCATGCTGCAGGAACAGTAGCTGCTGTCTCTGATTGTGTATGGTCACCTTGACCATCTACATGTCTCCAGAAGTTTCCCAATAAACATACTTTGTTCAATTCAAGTTTTTTTTGGATATAGTATACCATAGTTGTTTTTAGTCAAACCCATGAGCTTTTGTACCTAACCAGATATAGTGGTCTTTTCTGCTGAAATTAAAAATAAAGAGTTATCCCACTCATCTGTCAGCCCACAGACTGTTAGCTCACAGCTTAACATGATACCTGGAAATAGAAACAAGCAAACTGAGTCTGGCCAAAGATGACATTAATCCATCCACCAGCGCCTCTAAAGCTCCCCAATTAACATGTTATATCTTGCTTGATTAAGTGTATACAAAAGCGGAGTGTAAAAGCACCCAACTATTTTGTGGCCACAAACAGTAACTTATTGGACTTTCCAGCGATTGCCTGGCAATAGGTCCCACTCAAGAGGGTGAAAAAGCATGCTACCCAAAATATTCCTTTAAATACTAGTTTAACTGAGCTCCAAACACAGACAGCACACTTACAACATACAGTCAATGCTCAGTGCACAGTCATAAACAAACCTATGCAGAGCTGTCCCAATACTTTAGCATGGATATAATGATGAAAGTAATTATATGAATGTATCTAGTTATAATTTGCCAGTTATTACAGACGGTGTAAGTATTATTGTACTTATTATAGGCTGTGGTTGCAGTTAGTTACACAGTTGACATTAGTTTCCAAGTGCTTCCCCAATAAAAGCACTACGCAAAAAGAAGCGATCCACCTCCTTATTAATCCAACACTAACCACCACGAAAGAGCTTAAACTGTAGTTTACTAATTTGCTCTCCAACATGAGGGTTTTCAGATGTCCCAGACAATGTCAGATTCAGTCAGGTAGGTTACAGAACCTGGAAATGTATATTTTCTCAAACATAATCATGTAACTACTTAACAGATGGAGCCCCATGTGCACCTATAAACATGAATATTTACCTATATAATATATATATATATATATATATATATATATATATATATATATATATATATATATACACACGCTCAAGTACAGCCACACACAGAACAATGTCATTACATAGGCACAAGGTCGAGTCAGTCAGTGTATCCTTTTAAACCTGACTATGCAGGCCTTAAAAGGGCCAGGTGCTGCTTATTAGCTTCAGCATCCCTTTCAGTCCTTGTGTCAAGGTAACCCTATCAAACAGAGAAGAAGGGCATGTGGCTTAATTCAATGTTGTCAGTTCAGGCACGTGCAGCGTGCAAAAAGCCTGGCTCCAAATATTGCCTGGATGCAAATAGATGGAAATCCTCCTCTAATAAGGTTATGTCAACAGTGCAATTTAGCTGGTGAGGGCAGAAGGGGAGGGTTAGGCACCTGTGGCCTTCTGGAAATGATCAACATCGTATGCTGTGCATTATAGCGCTATGAAGGGACCTGTCATGGCATCACAGCAGACTTAATGACATGACAGGAATGCAGCCTGCATTCCTGTCATGTCATGCATTCCCTCAGCAATGTACAGAGGGGAGAGGAATTTAAAAAGTAAAATGAAATAAAATACAGAGAGAGAGCGAGAGAGAGCGAGAGAGAGGTGACTGTCGACATAAGATGCATCACTTTCCATTAGGCTACTGCGCAGGGCATTCCTCGGCTTTCCCAAAGGGAACACGAAAGGGGGGGCGTGGGGGGGGGGGTAACAGTGTACATGCGTAAATAAATGAGAGACACTTGTATCCGACATGAGCTGCGCTTACCTGTGGTGGCTACGTTTTGAGCATCAGACGACTGGCTGGGTAGATCATTCGAGTAAGTGCACTCCAAGCCCAGTACCGCATAGATGACGAGTCCACGTAGCAATACATTCACTACCCTGTGGATGTAACTCATTGTGGAAATGAGGTGAAAATCTAGTAATCCGTAGGACTGACAGCGGAGATGGAGATTTAAAACACAGGTGAAGGAGGGGGGGTACCCCGAAAAAAAAAAGACAGACTGGTGAACACAGACAAAAAAAATATATAATAATAATAATACCGAAAAATTGAGTCTTTTTGAGCAGAAAATGTGGTGTCACGACAAAAAAGATACACCTGGAAAATGCACCAACATAATAAAAATAATAATTATAATAATAATAATAATAATCCTGCAGTAGTAACCTACCGGCTAACAGCTAAAACAGGAGCCAGTCACTGACTGCCGGCACAAAACCTAACAGGAGCGTGAAAAAAGCCCACGAAATAATAGTACATTGTTTGTCAACGACGAGCCAACTACTGTGTAAGAAGCCCTTCTTTAAAAATAAAAATCACTTTAATAGCCTCTAATGGCTTTACTGGCTGTTTCTGATGGGTGACTGCTGCGAGGTAGGACAAACGAGAACCCCATATCTAAATTTATGCATTCAAATATACACATATATATATGAGCTACCAAACACGACCAGGCGGTGAATTAGAGGGAAGCACATGCAGCCTGTGTGGAGGAATTCCCTATCCAAAACAAAACCAGACTTTAAAAAAATGATAGCAGCCGAGGATATCCGGGAGCTACAGTTAATACCAAGTGCTCTATTAAATCCTTAGATGGAGCAGCGAGATGGAAGAAAATAGTCTCTGTACTTCCACGTATAGTACACAAACACCGGGGACAGCTTCAGCATATTGAATTTGCAGCGTCTCATAGGCTCCGCCTCTTCACACGAAAGCAGCAAATCCCACTGCATCAAGAAAATAAACATATATTTTTATATAAATATATATTCGCCTCTTCTTCCTCCGTTTCCCGTCCCCTTAGTCCTTCTCCGACCGGTATCGGCCGCAAACGACATCCGCCTACTTTCCAAATTAAGTTTTTAAGTCAGCTTTTCATGGCTCGGCGTGATACTGTATCCCCCTCCCGTCACATCAGCTGCTCGCCGGCTGATGCGGACCAGTAAGAGAAGTCGAGCGGGGCGGAAGTCGGTATGCAAAATGGTTTGACATCAGGAGCCGGAGGAAGAGGGGGAGGAGGAGGAGGAGGAGGAGCAGGGCCGGGGGGGGGGGTTACGGGGTTTTAATTTGGCCCCGACTGCTGCCGCGTGCAGGACACCACCGCACAGATTTGTTTTTGTTTTTAGAGAAATTCAGTGGCGCTTGTCGGGCTCAAGCAGGCACCGCCTCCCGGCAGCTCCGCCCCGGAGTTTCACGCAGAGGTACCTGCGCTTTAAACTCACCACCTCCGGCCACAGAGGAGCCCTCCGAAGAAACTTCGGGGTCTTTCCCGTCGCCGTGACGGGGAGGGGGGAGGGTGATACCCGCTTCATTGTCCTCCAGCCCCATCCAAGTTTGCCTCCCTGCTGACCGCTCTCATTGGTTGCTCTGTCCCAACATGGCAAAATCTGATTGGCTACCTTTTGTCTCCTTTGAAGATGCTTAGCGCGGGAAATATAGTGACGTTAAGAGATTTTACGGGCTTTGTTACCATTAAACTGAGTGCTTTACTGGGGGGACAGTGGCTGCTATTTTTTATTTTTATTTTAGGTTTTGGGCATTTATCACTTGCAACTAGAAATATAGTTAAAAAAAAAGAAAAATAGCCTAAATACGGCACTCATATCCAGAAACATGTAGAGTAAATCTAAATAATATAGCAGGACAATTTCATTTATTCATTTTTTATTGGTTGGAAACGCTCCAGTGGAAAAACAAACAAAACAAACAAAATACTCAAGTCTAGTTACTTACTTACATTTCAAAAGAAAAGTTGGTTTAAGCTGAGCTTGTATTTGGTTTTAATGTGCTTTTCCCGTAGGGAGAATTTGAAAGCGTCTCGATAATCCCATGCATGAGTTTAAGATTAAAAAGTAAAGGTTAATTTTTCAGGCTATACACTCCATAGCGTTAAAATACAGCCCCAGATAGTTTAGACAATAATTATTGTATGGGTACTGATGTGCTGAGGAACTACGTTCAAACACAGATGCTGTTAAAGTTACAGCCTCACCTCACTGCCATGGAGGTTCAGCTGTTTACAGCTGGATTGGTCAAAAATCATCATTTTCATGAGTATTTTCACCCTATAAATCTGCCTGTTGAGAGTGAGTACAACACAAGCACTAATAAAACTTTATCTATTCCAAAAGATGGATCATTAAAAAAAAAAGCCTTATTTATTCCATTATATTTTTCCTGATATACCATTTCCACATCTACTGAGAATAACGTGCTTCTGCATATCATACTCTTTCAATTTGTGTCATGATTCCTGGTTTATTTTACTCATACTTTTTTTTAATGGGTATATTTCAAGTTGTTAAGATAGAAAACTATTACATACATTTCATAAGCCTTCAGGCACAGGTAAATAAGCATTTTATTGTGTGGTATCTGTAATCTAACCAGTCCAGCACAGTGGAGTACGAAGCAGGCTGTTTTAGTTTAGGATTAAAAATCTAAACCCATAAATGTTGAGTCATTTTATATCAACAGTAACAAGAGCGTGGAGCCAAATCATGCTGCTGTCCAAACACTTATTAAGCCCACTGTACTTGATACGGCTCTCAACAAGAAATCTTTTAGTGACGTCCAGCCTCGGTGCTGACGGACACGAGGCACGCTGCCCTGCGATGCAGCACATCAGCCATCAGGAGGAACTGCTGTGTGAGCGAACTACACCAGCAGGTAATCCTTGTCAGGAGAAGCAAGACTTGTGGGGGCCAAAGGAAGTGTAACGACTGATAAAAGAACCAGCCGTGGGAGTCCTAGTAAACAGGTGGTAGATGTAGCAGAAGCCAGGAGAGCGAGAGACGAAAGAGAAGAACAGCATAATTCGATACGAGCCTGTGGAGGGGGGGGGGGGCAACGGGGAGGAAAGCAGCCAACAACCAAAGAGAGAGAGAGCAGATGCTATGTGTATGAGGAGGGAGACCGAGTCCCTCGGTGCTGCTTCCTGGTCACTTTCCCATTCTGCCCCCTTTGCAAATGACTTATGGTGAGCTTCCATGTGACAGTACGGCATGTCCAAATATTTAACTCATCACAAAACCCAGAGGAACACTCAATTAATGAGCAGGAAAGATCTAACCCTAAGCCCCACAGAGGTTGATGTGATTCATGATTTTATAGAATAACAGAGGAAGCAGCTCACCAAAATGTGATTTTTATTTGAAAACGGCATTACTTTGGGATGCAGAGCAACACCAAAAACATGACCTTGACACTGACTGGCAGAGAATACTTTTACCAAAGACATAAAAGTATTTGGTAAAAGTAAAATTCAGTCAAATCCAAAAATGCATTTGACTGAATTAAAAAAAAAAGAAAAAGAAATTACAGCATAATTAAGTGAATACATTCAGTAATTAAATATATTATTTAAAATTTAAATACAATAATAAAATGACCATAAAATGATTGATGTCAATTAAATACTGGCACTGAAGGTGCTAAACGTCTCTTGAGGGTGCAGTGATTCGCATTTCCTTCCTTATACCATAAACCGTGTATGTACACGGCAGCTTCTAATTATTGTATATGAGCAACAGTGTAACTCACTTTGTGGCTTTCCTTCAACAGGCGAGTGCAGACTGGGGCTTCCCAGTCTCGTCATTCATCTGCAACAGCATTATTTAATAGCGTCATAACAAGCAGGAGCCACAGAGCAGAATAAATTGCATGCGCTAATTAACGTTTCATTAGCCAAGCTTGGAGAAAACTTTGTTATTCTCTCTCACAATACAATCGCTGCTTCGTGCAACACAGCTCCTAATGAGCTGATCCAACCACTGCTGCCCGTGTACGCCTTCTTCCCTGCAGAGCATATGGCTTAAGGAGGTGAGCTTAGCCTTCATTGGTTTGTAATGCTTACACACTGTATAGCATCTAATAACATGATATTTACATTTTATGGTGCATACATGCTAAAGGTGGCTTTGACCTCGTGCAAGATGTAGTGTGGAATGTAATTGTTTGTTAATTGGACGATTAGTCACATTAGAGTGGTTGTGGCATAGCAAAGTGGCACTTTATCCTCCCGTTGGTGTGCACGTACCACGGCCCGCGCTGTCGTCTCAGCATTCCTCACACGGCGGTGGCAAATAGAAAAATCTGGATGAGTGGCATGACCTTCAGAGTCGAAAGGTCAGCGAGGACAGCCTGCAGTGAGTTTGTCAAAGAAAACACAAGTACAGTAAGATTCCTGACCTCATTCCCAATCTCACCTGTGTAAAGTACACACGCACACCTTCAACCCCTTCTTGAGAGACAGATTTGGAGTTTTTTTTTAAAAAAGAATAACAGATCTAACACACATAATAATGATGATGCAGGATCCTTGGGAAGCAAAAATCCATGCTTAAGAGTACACCGGTCCCCACCCTGTCCTTTTGGGAATCGGTGGAAGATTAAATTTAGGGACCCTATCATGTTTAGAGAGGTGGTTTACTATTTCAATGCAGGGCCTGAGGTTCTAAATATAAGATAAGGAGCAGTGTGTTATGATATCTTGTCTCTACTGGGGCAGGTGGTAAATGAGCAAGCAAATAGTTCCGGTCTCATGCATCATATTATAGTTGAAGCCCACCCTCAACCTCAAGAGGGGGGAGGTAGAGGGATGGAGTCACTGTACGGTCTACTCCTGGTTTCAGGGAGTGGACGGAGCGTACAGTACAGACATGCACAAGAATTGCATTTAGAGTAACAGTGCAACACGAGTGACAGTGCAGGAGCCACCACAGGCTGCACAAATCAGTCTTTTAGCTGTTTATTTAACAAATCAGCATCATTAAATTCAAAGCCACGAGGATGATTCTACAGCTGATCTTTATCAGGACACCTCCAACAGTAACTAGAATTAATGACAAAGTCTCCTTTTAAGTGCTGCTGGGATATGGAGGTAGAAGTCGGTGGGCTTGTGGGTAGGGTAAGGGGGTGAGGGTTCTAAAGTGTCAGGACTTTTTTTTTTCAGACATCTGCATTTAAAAGAGAGGGTTACTGGTACTGACTGGTCATCAGAGGCTATTTACAGCCTTCCAGGAGTATGTGAGGAGGACAGGGACTGAAGTCAAAAGTTTCAAATGCACACACACACACACACACACACACACACACACACACACACACACACACACACACAAGCAGAAGTCTAATATAATCGACACATGTACCTCAGCTGAAGCCAGCGACGTCACTTCCATCAGATTCTCGGCCCGGAAGGCAAAGACGGCAGCTGCTAGAACTGGAAAAGGAGGACAAGAGTTGGTTAGGAAGAAATAATCAAAGGCACACAAGGAGGAGATTACAATAGAAAAACGAAGATGAGACGAGCACATAATAGCTGTTTACCTGCAACTACCTCCAGTGAATCATATCCAAGGATTCGGTCCCAAAGAAGAAGCAGCTGATCAGTGGAAAGGTAGCCAGAAAAGGCTCGTACCATCCACTTAAAGGCTATACGCAACCTGGACACAAAAACGTGTGTCTGTAACATGTAAGCCCAGCTAAAATTCTGTACTATACTAATCAAAGTTTTTCAAAGGATCCCTGAATCTGTAATAAAACTGTAATTTCATGTTTCAACACTAGATGGCAGCAGCTGATAGCTATAAGCCCTTACGCCATATGAACAGGCAAACAACTAAATGTTAATGACGCAAACGACAACGGAGAGCAACACTAGACCACAAAGTGAATAAATCTGATGCTACATAAAGGAACTGACACTGAATGAATGATTAAGGGGAAATCCTTTAATAAACCTTATAAATGCTGGAGGTTTATCTTCATGAACAAAGGCTGTTTCTGCATCTGTAGCTGTGCACAGTTTACAGTCATCATGGGCATGAATGTACTGGTAACACTGGGCTTTCAATGATGTATTTGGACTGTTCCCAAATTACCATGACATTCATGCCCCTGGTGAGTATATGTAAACTTTTGACCACAACTGTAACTAGAAGCTCAATATTTTAGTTAGAAAGTGCTTGGTTTTTTTTTTTTTTTTGGGGGGGGGGGGTGTCTTTAAGGAGAGATGCACAGATTACAGACAAGTAATACAAGTAGCAGAATGTGTACCTCTGTCACATTATCTCTGGCTAAGCTAGTCATTCAGCTGCACTGGTAATACACCTTCCTGGTAAGATACACAAACCACAGTGTGCAGGCTACTCACGGCTGCACCCCAATCTCTCGCAGATGGTAAAAGAGCTGAGGCAGGTGGGTCTGAAGCAGCCGCTCGAACTGCAGGCACAAAGACAGTATACCCTGCAGGAGCACATGAGAAACCATATCAAGTACACACATTAAGGCGGAAGAAGAGAACATTTGGATGTTGACATTTAGCAAACACAAAATCTTACCGAGGGATGGGAGGAGATGGAGTGCAGTCTGAAGAAGTATCGGATGTACATTTCCCTGAATACGTTGTACAGTTTAGAAGGCTCATTGTACAAGAAACACAACGGTGCAACTGTGGGACAAATTCAAATACACACTCCCTGTCACATCCTGCTTATTCTGGATGCTTCTAGAAAAGCAGCAAGAGTGCCACTCATTATCACAAACATACTCACCATACATTGAAAACCCATGAAAAGGAATCACACCTGTTCAAAAGAGACATGCAAGTCAGTGCATTTCTCACATACAAACATCTGTTGTGTTAACAGTGTAATAAGCAATATTTACTTTAGAGTCCAGGTAAAACTTTAAGTTGTCTGAATGTGTGAAGAACTATGTAAATTCTATACTGCTGTCTTCTGTTAGGGCTGTCACAATATAAGAGTTATAATCTACAATTAAACATGGATAAAATAATTCACAGTGACGATAATATTATAAACAAATGCCTCCAGTCAATCTTTATTTTCATGGATTAAGAGGTTAGACGTGGGGGCAATGTGAGCCAGAAAGGTGCAGGGTGATTATGGCCGGCATATGAATAAGAATACACACCATTACCAGAATGTATAACACTGAAAATGTATTTACAATGTATAAGCAGGCCTGATTCAGGCAGGCCTAGAGACTGGTCAGTGAACCCTGGCAACCACTAGTTGCTATGAAAAATTGTGTATTCTGCAACCAGTTGTGCAGTGGTTGCTGGAGGTTGCTGACAGTTGCTCAAATGAAATTGCTCACAAAGAGGTACTCGGTGCTGCACTGAAAACTCCCTTGTGAATGCTTTGGTTGTTGGCAGGTTTTCTCTGGTCACCAACAGTTTGCATGGACGACACCGACTTGTCTGCAAACATTTGCAAACTACTTGTCAAGTGAAACAGTGAAAAGTGCAATGTAAACCGGGAAAGGAAATGCAACTTTTACTTTGAAGGTGAGCTGCCTCTGTTTCCAGTTTGCATTGTACTTTTTCAAGTTTCACTACTACCTCGGAGAGTGACCTTCCATGTAAATTACTGAAGTAGTCTGCAACCAAAGCAATCAAAAGGAGACTTTTGGTGGAGCACCCTCTTTGCAACGAGCTTCACCCAATGACAGCCAGCAACCTCCAATAACTACTCCCCAACCAGTTGGGGAATACATATTTTTCTCTAGTGCTGGTTGTCAGATGGTCGACATGGTCTCTAGGCCAGTTCAAAACCAGGAGACATAAAAACCCAGCCTCAGGGGGTCACAAACCAGTGTATTCCTAGTACTGGTCCTAAGCCCGGATAAGTGGGAAGACTTCATCAGGAAGGGCATTAAATCTGTGCCAATTCAGACATATGGATCCAACCACTGGATGGTGGTGAGAAAGAAGCTGGTATATCATCTAGTCAGTGACCTGCAGGGGAGGCAGGTGAGGCAGTGCCTCCCCTGTCATCATGACAAGCAAAATACAAACAATGATAAGAGAAAATACATTTAACCACTTGACTGTTCTATCAAACTGTTTTATAACACTGTTTTATAAAACTGTTTTCTGAATTATTTCAACACCGTAATGTTCAAAATCGCAGAATTGAAACATCGCCTGTTCAAACACATGGAAGAAATGCGGGGTGAGCCAGTGCAGTGCTGTGGCTCACATCTGGTGGTGCTGTGTCACATACAATAAATGAAGTAGGCGGTTGGCGCATGCCCATTACTGTCTCTCTTTATATCGCCAATATACATGTTTGATTACACATGTGCTACACATGCTGATGTTCCACAGTCTGTCTAATATATTGAATGAATGTGTGTGACATGTTTATTCTTTGTGATCGGTCATAAATACATGGTGAAGATACACAGGGTGAGGCAGAAAGTACCGTGCCGTACTGATAGGGGGTGACTCCAGACGAGTCAGTGCCTCACCCGTCACAAACCTCACCGCATGTCACTGTATCTAGTATATACCACTCTACTGTGTTTGTGCGGTTGGTGCCTTCTGAAGCATTTTGCTGAAACTGACTAATATTACAGATTTGTGTATGGTACAAACCAACCAAGACATCTTTGGTTCAGTTTTGGTGTGTGAAAGTCTAGCATTTTATTAGTCTGTTCTTTGGGACTAATCAGCTGAAATGTTTATCTGTGCATTGAACTCATATGGTTTACTGATGCAGCTAACCAAGCCAGCTAGCATTTGCTAATTAGCTGATAACATAGCACTCCATCCTCTCAACTTCCAATCCCAAAAAACCAACACAGCAGCAACCAAAACACCAGCACCAAGGATTCAAGATGGAGCCTAAATCACATGGGTGATCCATGTAGTCTGTGGTTTTAACAGAGCAGCAAGCAACACCTCCAAAGCAGCACCAAGGGCAGACAACCATTTTCCAACAGTCCTCAATAGTTCATCTGTTCTCCAGTGCTTCCCTCAACTGCATGTGTGTTACTCGGTCTAAGTTTGCAGGTTTGCAGTCTCTCCCAATGTGTGAGAGCAGCAGTCATAGCCACAGGAAAGTGAATCCCATTAGCAAAGTCATCTAACTTTACACAAACTTAGCGTGTAGATAAGCTGAGGCTGCAGTGACTCCTGTGTGCATTTTTAGCATGACATCAAATTTTCACTTTTAATTATCACAGTTATCTTTACTACAGGTACATCTTTGAATCCCTGTCTTCAGTTACTCACTTTTTTATTCATTCAGTTAATCACTTACTCAATAAATGTTTGGCCTGCTACATGAAATAGTGCTCAGCAGAGAAATAACACTATCAGAACATGTAAAACAATATTGAGGCTCACCATTGGGCGGATAAACAACAGCACACTCCTCATCTCCCACTTTCCCTGTAAGACAGAGAAGCAATAAGGTCGATATCTGGCTGACATCTCATTTCAACATTTTAGTGCCTACCAAAGAGATTTTGACTTTCCAGAAAAGGAAAATCATTAGTTGTTTTTCAGTGGGGTTTAATTTTTTTGGAAAACACAGACTTTTGTTAAATATAATGACACAGACTCTTAACTTTATCTGTACTAACTGTGTTTACTGAGCAGGTATGTTCACCCCCTGTCCCAAAACCTATCTTGAACCAGGAAAAACCCATGTGAATCCATGTTATACATGTGAAGAGGCACTCCTCTGGCCTCGTGCAATGATGTGATGCGTGTCTGAGTGTATTTGTCCTCGGCACATAATCTCACCATGGATGTATGACTTGGGGGGCGTGGCACTGTTGTATTTGAAGTGCTCCAAGACAGCCGTGTCCCGGGAGAAACACAATAACACCTGGGAGACCACAGTGTTGGAGTTAAACACTGTGTCTGCACACACACAGTCACACACATTTTCACAAACTGATCAAAAAATGAGGGTAACAGATAGTGGATTTAAGGTATGCAATGCTTAAATTTCATGAGGGATGTATTTCTAATATGTAACAGTATCCCCGCCGACAACAGGGGATAAAACAGACAGCAGTTAATACTCTTATCTGCTCTGTGCTGGTGATGGCCTTGAGTGGCCCTGATTCCTCTTGAGAAAGAAATGTATTAAAGCAGCGCATCTGGAGTCAGAGTTTCAGGATGTACTGAAGCAGGCAGTCACTGAGCCTTAAGTGGCTGCTTGTTTCACAAAAGAACCAGATAAGTAGGAAATCTTTCCATTACAGTCTAACCTCTGTATATTTCTGAGAACAGATTTAATTTCCTCTGGCCACTTAAGCTGAATTACATCAGGGTGGAAATAATCATCTGTACAGAAAAGATGAAACCAGCAGCAATTCATACCATTAACTTGAGACTGACGGCAGACGAGGACTACAGCAAATCATGGGTTGTCTTCAACTTGACCTTTAAGATTATTTGATGGGATGTCAGATATACTGTGAGACAATTTCTCAGGTCTAATCCAAATGCATTTTATCCACTGTTAAAAATCACAAGAAAGTAGGCTAAGCTGACTGGACAACATGTCTAGAAGTATAAGCAAATTCAATTTAACCTCCTGAGACCCTGCGTCCTCATATGGGGACATTGTTTGTATCTTAAACTCCATTTTGCTCAACACAGACCTGTTGCATCCCAAACAAAAGTTTGCCTAAAATAAGCCTTGGCTTTAGGAAATATTGTCCAAATGAAAAAAACAAAACAAACATTTTATTATATCACATTTTACATTTATCATATTAAATTAGAACATTTTGCATTTTAAAGATTTTTTTAGTGTGACAACTGTTAAAGTTAGCTAATTATATCATCATCCTTTTTATACATATAAAGATGTCAACAGACAATAAAGCGCAGTGTTAACAAGATCCAGATGTGTAGAGGAGAGGGGGTAAAATAATGATGTGGTGGAAATTCTAGGACTAAAACATTAAAAAAAAAAACAAAAGAAACAAAGAAAGCACTCAAACTGAGTTTAACACAATTAGATTTTTATTTTTTGTTAATTTAATGACTTTTAGGATTTCACATTACATCTGAATATATGTTTATCCAAAAGACCAGAGGTGCATTCTTCTGGACATATACTTATGCAAAAGTCTCACTTCTGTATACTTTGCTTGGAAAATGGGAAATTTGGAGCAGCGATTAATTGAAACGTGTGCAAACATAGATGGAAATACAGCCTATAAGGCTGTTTGTACAATTCTAACAAGCTTAAAAGTCATTGGCTACTGTGCAAAAGTCTTGAACCACCTGTCACTTCTTAATATTTTGTCAAGAGAATGGGAATTTTGTACAATTCTAACGAGCTTGAACATCCATATTTGGTGTGACCACCTTTATTCTTCAGCACAGCCTGAACTCTCTGAGGCAGCTTTGTGGTCATGTCTTTAAGTAGTCTTCAGGAATAGTTCTCCAGGCTTCTTGAAGGACATTCAAAGCTCTTCTTTGGATGTCGGCTGCCTTTTGTTCTGTTCTCTGTCAAAATGATCCCACACTGCTTCAACACTGTTGAGGCCGATCAATGACGGATAGTGTTCCATTGTGTGTTTTTCTATCCAGGTATGCTTTTACTGCATTGGCAGTGTGTTTGGGATCATTCTCATAGTGAAAAATGAAGTCAATGCCAATCAGATGCTTTCCAGATGGTACTGCATAGTGGATCAAAATCTGATGGTATTGGATGTAGACACTCACTGTTGTACCTCTATCCTGATAACCTCGGTACACACTGATAGTGATTCGAACCAGAAATTGGAAATTTTCTTTAAGAATGGCTTCTTGACAGCCACTCTAGTTTTTTAGGCCTGACACTTCTTCACTTTGTCCTCCACTTGTCCAGTTTCCTACAATTTTTAAGGACACACTGCACACCATGCTCTGGGAGATATGACCAAATTTTTTGACTAATATCTCTTTGGGAATCACCTTGATGGTATAACATTACCATTCTGTGCCTGTAAAACTGTGTTATCTTTGGCATTTTTTGCAGATTCAACTAGAGAAATGGGGAAAAAATTGTGTTTTTGTGACAGATACAAAATTACAATTTAAATTTGCTTCTTTGCCATGTTGTCTGTGTAGACACAACGGCGGCTCATGCCTTGAGTTAGATGCCTTTTTAATGCTAAGTGTTAAGTGGCTTAACAAACAAACAGTCCTCTGAAAATGATCAGGTACAAAGACTGGACTGGAAA
This sequence comes from Pterophyllum scalare, assembly GCA_024447675.2. Taxonomy (NCBI): domain Eukaryota; kingdom Metazoa; phylum Chordata; class Actinopteri; order Cichliformes; family Cichlidae; genus Pterophyllum; species Pterophyllum scalare. The sequence goes on along the minus strand of JAMQGT020015160.1, from coordinate 95,016 downwards.
TAAGTGAAAAAGCAGCCAATGTCCAAAGAAAAAATTTGAGAGACTTTCAGAAAACCTGGAGAACTGTTGCTCAAGACCACTTTAAAAATAATTTCTAAAATCTAAAGAAATGAGGGATGGCTCAAACCTTTCGTACTGTACTGTATGCCATTTTATAGTGGAGAGCAATGAGACGTACTCCTCTTCACTCTTCTACATTTCCATTCTTTAAATACATTTGACTCCTTTATTAAACATACCCCAAGCATCCATAATATGGCATAACATTTCTGGGAAATTGTACTCCTGTGTGATCTCAATGACTCCTTTCTGCTTGTGTTGCTGCTCAAGAATAACAATAAGTAGATTCTTTCAGTGCTTAGTGAGTTTACCATTAGTCAACATTGACAAGAATACCGCAGCCTTGCTCTTGTTACACCTAAGTGCTCACCGTTTCGCCATCAAGTAGCACGACAGGCAAACAGCCGCTGAATAAACCGGTTGCTGAGTATATGTAAGTATTTATCAGCTGAGCACTAAAGAGAAACAGCGCAGTGAGTGCCAGAGTAGCTATTAATACCAGGTCATATCCACGTCTGGGCTGAATAAGTAAGGGCGATAATGACGACTGTTGCTATTAAGTGACAGTGAGTTAACACGAGTTTAAACATTGAGGGGCAATCAGTTCCCAAGTGACGTAGAAGCTCTTATCTCACGGGAATTTGAAAGACACAACAGTGACTTTGTTTAACCTGAAACCATTTAAACAAAGTCACTGTACAACAAAATAAGTGTACTAAATTGATAAGCAGTTTGCATAACTTTCTCTTTGTTGAGAGAACTAAGAAATATGTCAATAGATACAAAAGTTTTAACCATGTTGAAATGCTGAACGATAAAAAGTTCCAAGCCGGGGTCACGCCATTTATTGAAACAAACTCCCGGTGTGGTAAGTAAACCAAGAGAAGAGAACCCACCTGATAGAGGAAATCTTCAAACACAAAGTAGTAGTCGTCATTACTGGCGGTGAGCTTCACATCCTGTTGGATGGGACGTTTTGAAATTAAAATGATCTAAAAATGAGCTAAGCTTAGAGAACACTGATGAGCACAATGACAACAGAGCTTACCTTATAGATGAGATTGTCCACCAGCAGGTCATGTTGTATGACTCCTGCTTTTAACTGTTCATAATGCATTGCATCCTGAAATAGCAAAGAGCCAGCATGTTTTATGTAAGCAATCTTTAACATCCAGAATACATAAATCACCCTGCTGACATAAGGTTTGGTTTGTTAGGGTTAATCTTCTTATGTGTTTTTTAAATCTTTTTATGTTAATATAGTAAGTAATGAGAAGGTTTCACTTCCATTTATTATTTAAAAGATCACGCTCTAAACAGACCCTGCTAAATGAACTATGTACTTTTGCTGCCTGTGACGACAGCAGGCTTCATGGAGGGGTGTCGTGTTTCCGACCACATGGTTAAAATCAAACGCGCCTCCGGTTTGAGACAGCTCATCATAAATGAACCAAAGAAGGAGCTACAGGGTGGACGGGATGATGGAAATGTCCTCTGGGACAGCTGTGAAGCACATAAGGAACGATCAGCACTGTGGATATGAGAGCAAAAACAGACGTTTCTGTCATTTTGACAGCTGAGGGAGGACACTGAAACCACTGTGGTAATACGGAGAGCATCAGTGAAAGTGAGCTCAACCAAGTTCTGCTGAAACACTTCAAGTTTACATAGCTCACTGGTATCACGGCAGTTCACTTTCCAAGTTAGTGTCGTACAGTAAAATAGATCTGAACTCAGACGGCACTCCACACAGTGTATGAATGCACTGACTGGCAAAAGTTTAAAAATGAAAGATAAAAAAAAAAAGAAATTCCATAATATAAGCATACTGTCCCATTAAAACAGGTGTGATGATGTGTAAAATGGCAAACTGTGTGATGCAACAGGAATGCCCTGCATGACCAACACATTTGGAAGCATTTGGAAGCTGAGGAGCTGCAGCGCCTGGCTTTTAGCACAAAGCCCTGCTATTTTAATATCTGCCTTAATTCTTCATGGCACAGATTCAGCAAGGTGCTGGAAACATTCCTCAAAGGTTTTGGACCATATTGACACGACAGTATCACACAGTTGCTGCAGATTTGTCAGCTGCACATCCGAAAGGTGCTCTACTGGACTGAGATCTGGCGATTGTGGCGTCACTGTTATCTTCTGGCCATTCTCCTCTGACCTCTGGCATCAACAGTACATTTTCACCCAGAGAACTGCCACTTACTGGATATTTTCTCTTCTTCAGATCATTCCCTGTAAAACCCTGGAGATGGTTGTGTGGGATAATCCCAGTACTACATAGCTCTACTTAGCTTGAGTTTTAATATGCATTTGTGGATGAAGTGTTGTCCCTTGTGTACACAGACAATAAAATTCCCAAATTCTTCACACTTACATTGTTGAGTTTTGAACTTTATTTCTTGAAGACTGGCTGACTGCCAATGGACCTAACTAGGTGTGGGAACATAAGCCGCAGGGTGTGTTTTTTTTTAAAGTATTAAACTTTTCCAGGTTTTTTTCCCCAACTTTTTTGAAATGTGCTGCTATTACCAAACTCAAAATCAACATTGTTTTTACATTAACAATAAGCTGTTTAAAATGTTAATTTGTATCCTTTTTCAGTTAAATATAGGTTTTAAATGATTTTGCACGTAGCATTATTCACACAGCATCCCAAATGTTTTCAAAATGAGGTTGTGACCAGCTGAGGATTTAACATTTATTAGAGTATCACCCAAGTCATTTGACTCTAGAGATTAACATTTCATATTAGAACTACTGAAAGGTAAATCTTATTCATAATATACACAATGCAGACAATTTTGCACCAGCCACATTTATTCTGTCTGTCACTGGCCAACTTTGACTGTTTAATGTGTTTGCCCTTGTGGTATCCAGAGCCACACTAACACTCTCCAGATGTCAGCAGGCTTGCCCACATAGCTCTCCCTAACGAATCAATCTCCTAATCACAAGCATTGTTTTTTCAACTTGGCTGCAACACAAGCCTCTGGATTCCAGCGTTTACACAGGCCTCTGCCACACAGACAGGCAGCCACACTGTTTGGGCTAACTGTGCTACATCGCCAGCATCTGATTATGTTAACATTTGTGCAAAACAGCCACAGTGAGCTGATAAATAGCACTGCAGCAAATACACACATTATGTACTGTAGAGATTACAGTTCTGCTGGTGTGTCATATGTTGTTGTTTTTTACTACACAGTGTAGACCAAAGGACACAAAATCTTTACTCCAGGGAAACGAATACACCTGAGGCCCCCCTTACCACCACCACCACCTCCACCACCTCCAAACCATTAAGTGTGAATATGGATGCAGCTGAAACATTCATCTTGCAGTAAACATGCCCTTTGGGAATCAATGCAGCTGTGTGTGCACGGCTGGTTTACAACAAACACTGACAGCTGACGGTGGCCACCAGAGTGTTACTCAGCCACGTGTGCGTGTGTGTGTATGTCTTTGTGGACAGCATACTATACCTGTGGCTGGTTTGTGGCGTTAAGAATGAGGGCCCACAGGTCTGCCCGGAGCCCGGTGGGGCAGCCCTGCCTGCTGTACTGCTGTGCTGCTGCACTATCCTGCTCCATAACCACTACACAGGAGAGAGGGAGACAAAACAGAGAATGGAAGAGGTGCGTAGCACAGCTGCTGGCCATTCTTTTCACTCAGAAAGAGTAAAAAAATGTGGGACTTCTCTAAGTAACTCATGAAGCGAAAAAGATCTGCTTCTGAACCCTGATGATTTTTCCCCTGATTAATTACTCAAATGAAATGTTTGGGGGACCATTAACCAGACAAAACAGACAATATTACAAAATCTGCTTTGTTCATCTGTCAGTTTTTTTCTCCACATTTCTAACATTTGATAGACTAAATGACAGATGATGAAACACAAGAAATAATAACTGATAGTCATATCCAACAAACAAGAGTTTTAAATGGCACATTCTTTTACGCAGGAGTTGGATCTGTGATAAAAACAGACCAATATTCAAATCAGTGCACCCAGTCAGTCTTTGTGATTACAGTTAGAGTAATATCCTGATGTTTAACAGATCAGGATATAATAAAAGAATCATCTGGTCTTTACCGGGTTTTAAAATAGTTTAAATACAACGTCTGATCAACAACACATGAAAAATTACACCATGTCGTTAATTATTTCACAAAAATTGAGCCAAAATACAAAAGCGGTGTGTGAAAAACGATATACACCCCATGATTCAGTAGCTTGCAGAACAACTTTTAGCAGTAATAATTTGCAGTAATTGTTTTCTGTATGTCTCTGTCGGTCTCCCACATGGCTGTGGAGGGATTTTGGCCGACTCTTTGTTTATGCACAGCTCTCTTAAAGACCAACCACAGCATTTCAATCGAGCTAAAGTCTGGCAACTGCAGCACTTTCATTCTTCTTTTTTTCTGTTACAGATTTGCTGCTGTGCTTTGGATCATTGTCCTCTTGCAATTTTGGACAGATGGCTTCACATTTGACTCTAAAATACTTTGGTATACAGAGGAGCTCGTGGTCAACTCAATAACTACAAGGTGCCCAGGTCCTGTGGCTGCAAAACAAGCCCAAATCATCACCCGTTTACCACAGGGCTTGACCGTTAGTACAAGGTGTTTGTGCTGATATGCTGTTTGGTTTCCTCCAAACATAGCTCCACTATGATCCCGACTGTCCAAAGGACATCATTCCAGAAGTCCTGTGGTTTGCTCAGATCCAACTTTGTGAACCTAAACTGTGCTGCCGTGTTCTTTTTAGAGAGACGAGGCATTCAAACATTCAACACTGATTGAGGATTCTGCAAGATAAACCACAATAAACGGCACATAAATATCAATTAATAAAAAATTAGTGTGGAGAGTTGTTTTTCCCTCTAAAAATGTAAATTATAAACATCAACAAAAAATCATAACAAAGACCCTCCCGTAATTATTGCAAAACTTTCCAAAAAAAATCACTCAGGCACATGCTGGAAACAATCTCTTCAACTTCCCCGTTCTGCCCTAAATCTCTGTTGTGACAGGAGCCAAAAACACACAGCCCTTGACTTAAGGTGCTGGCCAGTCATAACATAAACGAACACGCTCCTTACCTCCTAAATTTCCTGTCTGAGCACACTTATTACTTTTGTCTGGAACACAAGTTACAGCTGAGGCGCTAACACAAAAGGGTAAAATAGTGGGCAAAGGCTATACGCCTGTGTAAATAAAATACAGCCTGTGTTTGGAAGACTTGTCGATTGATGTCCGATTTCACCCATAATATAGGTGGTGTTTACACGGAGCAACGAGTTAACAGTTTAAGAATTTCGTCTCACCAATCACACCACCTAAGAGGGTCAAGAGGAGCATTCGTTAATGACCGACACTGACGTCAACTTCTGTTAATGATGAATGCGCCTGCTTCTGTCCAGAGGCGGTGGTCACTCACTGACTCACAATAATACTTCCCAGTACTTTCTCTGCACCACAAATGCAGACTTGTTACACCTGTGCCTATTTTGGGGTTTTATAAATAGGTCACAGAGGATATAATTAGATTATTTTTGAAAAAGATTTCCAGAAAAAGACTCTTAAATACAAAAATTAGAAACAACACTGTCTGCTCATCAAGGCTGCAGCCGTAGCCTTACACTTCCTGTCTTTTATTTGAAGTTATCCTTCGGATGTCTTGGATAGTGATGAAGTAATGACATTCCTCTGATTGGACACAAGGTGCTACATCTTGTATTTGTAGTTAAGGTAGAGGAATGTATAGACACAGCTTGGCATGTGCAGCAAATTTCCTTGTTTTGTTGCTGTTTTATTCATGTTATATTCATCCAACCATCCATCCATTCTCTAGAGTGACCAATTAACCTAACCCCACTAAGTGCATGTCTTTGGATTGTGGGAGGAAACCGGAGTACCCGGAGGAAACCCACGCAGACACGGGGAGAACATGCAAACTTTCCTGTTATAGTCAATGAAAATAATTTTCTTTTCCTTCAAAAAAAAAAAAGAAAAAAAACCAGGTATATTTCAAAATGATACTTGGAGGATGTGGATTTATGTGCGATACCTCAGTAAAAAAATAGACCACAACAAACCATTTTCACAAAAGAGCTAAAAACAAGAATGAAACACTGACCTTTTTCCCAATCTGAACATACTCGTTTTCAAACAAGTCTGCACAAGAATGAGAAAGAGAGAACAGATCCATCAGCAGTGCTCGCAGTCCGATTTACAAACACAGACATGGTGGATTCTATTTAAAGCCTGAACACCAAAATGTAACAATGTCAATATGTGGCCTTCGTGGGGATGTGGTTTGAGAAATCCCAGACAGCCCATGTGGCACAAGTGAGGAACACAGACTGATATGAGGCCTCTGTAGTTTATAGACCACTAAAGCCTTCTGTTCATTAGGTAAACACATTTATTCCAGTGTATTCTTTCTTTATCACAACCAAAAATGTGTTTAGGTCTGGTATTAAAAAGCTGCTGATAACTGTAATTATTCAGATCCAAGCTCGCCAACAAATAATGTATTTTATAGATCAAAAGGTCTTTTTCTGAGTGTTACATGAAAAGATTGATGGCATAAAATGAAAATACTACACAACCATCCAGTATGTTATTGTTATACTTTGAATAGCACAGTTTATCTTCATAGTATCATCATCTCCTTCAGGGCACAGCAACCACCAAGTTAAATATCTGGTATCAATTTTCTCATTTTTCTGCTTTGAAGAAAGGAGTAATACCTGGATGGATGAGTGCATGGTCATCAATCCCCATTTGCCCACTGGTCAGGTTCAGCTCCATGTAGGCCGCCCTCTGACAGTTTAACACAAAAGAATAGACAAAATAGATTTAAAATCTATTCCTCTTTCAATTCAAAGAATACATGTTAATTCGAAGCAAGATGGTTTTATTAATAAACACAAAAATTTAAGACATCTTAGAATAAATATATATATATATATATATATATATATATATATGTCTTGAGCCACCCCTCAATTTCTTTATATTTTGCTTGGAAAATGGGAAATCGGTGCAGCAATTTACTGAAATGTGTCCAAACATACATAGAGTTTTTCCAACTCTAAAAAGCTTGAAGATCAATATTTGGTGTGACCACCTTTATTCTTCAGCACAGCCTGAACTCTCTGAGGCAGCTTTTCGTTTCTTTAAGCAGTCTTCAGTAATAGCTCTCCAGGCTTCTTGACGGACATTCAAAGCTCTTCTTTGGGTCTTGGCTGCCTTTTGTTCTGTTCTCTGTCAAGATGATCCCACACTGTTTCAATAATGTTGAGGTCCAGGCTCTGGGGAGGTCAGTCTATGACTGACAGTGCTCTATTGTGTGTTTTTCTATCCAGGTTTGCTTTTACTGCACTGGCAGTGTGTTTGGGATCATTGTCGTGAAGAAAAATAAATCCATTGCCAATCAGATGCTTTCCAGATGGTATTACATGGTAGATCAAAATCTGATAGTAGTTTTCTGCATTCATAATTCTATCAGTTTTCTTCCCAACACTCTGATGAGGCTTCAGTGAACAGTAGATGGATCAATTGAAGGGTCAGTTGCATCTCTCAGGTTCTGTGTCAGGACTCTGCTGGACACGACTTTTAGATACTGGTCATCTGCTGTACATAGTCCTTTTTTTTAGGCCTGACACTTCTTTTCTCCTCCAGTTTTCCAGTTTCCTTTAATATTTTTAAAGGACACACTGCACAGCATTCTGGGATATGACAAGTTTTCAGCTAATGGCTCTTTGGGAATCACCTTGATGGTGTAAAAATACTATTTCATTCCTGTCAAACTGTGTCATCTTTAGCATTTTTTCATAGATTGGGAATAAATGATTTGGTGTGTGACAAGCTGCTAGTGCTCAAGTTTTCTGTCATGTGTAGAAACAACACTGGTTCAACCCCTGAGTTAGGCCCCTTTTTAGGCTTTAATGATTCATAGGTCAGTCTTAGGTGGTTATTCAAGCAAATAAACAAACAAAAAACCAAAAAACATTCTTCTGAAAATGATCAGGTACAAAGACTGGACTGAAAAAGCAGCCAATGTCCAAAGAAAAACTCTGAATGACCTTCAGAAAGCCTGGAGAAGTATTAATCAAGCCCACTCACAAAATGACAAGAAAGTCTGGCTCATTGTAAGCAAAATATAAAGAAACTGGAGGCAGCTAAAAACTTCTGCACCGTATTATAAAACCACAGACTGTATATGAAAGATGGACATAGCCACTATGGCATACCAAAGTGGTCTGTGGTCTTGAGTTCAGGACCTTAGTTTTTTCAAACCAGATATGATAAGAATGATAATCTGACAAAGAAACGTGCTCATACAGCAGCAATGTATCACAAAATAGCCATGCCCTAAAGTATACCCTGCTTTTTCATCTGTTTTACTCTTATTGGTACAAAGATTTACAACATCAACATTCTGTTGTACTAAATAAAGATTGAAAGTAATGGTTGAGACCATAAACTTCACAGAAAAGTAATTAATCAAGTTAGAGGTAAGGCTATTTTCTTACAGACGTGCAATTTCACTCTTTTTGCAACCAGAGGAGTCGCCCCCTGCTGGTCATTAAAAAAAACAACTCAGGGTTAAAGCACTTCTGCACTGCCAGATTTTATTCCCACAGGCTACATATATTGCTTTTTTATATATATATATATACACACACAGTCTATGGATAAAATCGTGGAAGAATAAAAAAATAACATTTAAACTTATTATTAACTTAATTTTAATAAAACCTTGACTTACAAATATAGGTGGTGAACAATATGGTTTTTAGTCTGGATTTAATTACTTCAGAAGTCAGGGGATTTGCACTGCTAATGACAAACAGCTACTTCCCCTTGTTCTGAGTTTGCTCTGGGCACCATTAGCGCTCCATTCCCCACTGACCTAAGAGATCTCTCTGGGTGATACTGATGTAGAATATCAGTAATATTCAGCTCCACCTCTGTGTAGAGGTTTGGACACAGCTAATAAGACTTTAAACTGGCAACTAGAGACACAAGAATTAGAGTGATGTCAGCTATCCCCTATGTTTTGACTGAATCACAGAAATCGGTTTTTCTTAAGGTATAAACATGAACTTTTTTTTCCCCAAATCCCTATGACACAAATGTGAGTGATCCCAGCAAACGAGGGAGGAAAACAGATCCCTACCAGCTGTGGGATGTCCCTGACATTGAGGGGAACCTGGATGAGCCCCCAGTGACTCCTGGCACTGACGTCCTCACTGCTATCATGGTTGGGGTTCCGCAAACCGATTAAGACCTGTTTAGACAGCATTTATAAAATATAATGGAGTTCAGTCCTGAAAATTCATTAACAAACAAACCTGAGCAGCAAGGAATGTGCTTACCTCCAGAAAATCTTTCGGTGCATAGACAGGCCTGAAGCTACTTAAATCTGCAGCGATATAAACACGTAAACAATCTTTAGAATAGATTACATAATAGCGCCACTTGAGAGCACGCACGCGGGGTCAAAAAATGCAATATCTGAACAGACGCATTCATTCGTGAAGTTCAACTTCAACTTGAAAACACATCTATGCACGTCAAAGGAAACCTGCATGGCAGCTGAGCCCAGCTTTAAGTGGAACTTCCGTCCACCGTCTTCACAGCACGGCAGTAAATTCAAGTGCCGTGTCATCCTGAGAACAAGGCTGGATTTAGGTTTTGGATTGGGGGTGGGGGGGGGGGGCTTGTTATCGCAGCTCCGTGTGAGGGGTCTGGACAGTTTCTGGAGTCACAATCCAAAATGTTTACAGCTGAAGGACGGCACATCCTAAATGTTTTTATACACCACTGAGCACTGATAGCGCTGTTAGGACACAAGATTAGCAAGTTCTTTGTAAACACACTGAGCGGTTAGTTCACTAAAAGGTACATGGCCTCTGACAATAGCAAAAACAATTTTAAACTAAATTTCATTCATAGCACATTCTCAGTTCTATATAGGGAAGCCTGGTAGCACAATCACAGCGTGTGTTCTGCAAGAATCACACTGTGTGCTATTCAGATGTTACAGAATCAAGCCCAGTGCCACAGAAAGCCTTCGGTGCATTAACACGGCTTAGAAAGAAACCGTGAAAGTGGTAGGTCTGGTTTTAAGCTGGTGATAAATACACTAGCGCATGGACGCATCAACACTAATCTATCATAAAAGGGGCCAAATCTCCTGGGTAACGTCTTCAGACCTGGTTCATCTGTGCCCATCTCGTTCCATTTGTTGGTGTAGCTCCTTCTGCTCCGCTGCGGGCCTCTGTGGAGCGGGCGGAAAGAGAAGATTTCAACAAACAAAACATGCCGCACATCCCGTCTTAAAAATGTCACATCAGAACTGTATTCAAAATAATAAGTCATAAATACAATCGTTTGTGAGCAGAAGCAAACAGTAAAACTGATACACACACTCCAAACAACACAGTCTGGTCATCATCAGTTTAAAAGCTGCATGCCTGGCCTAGCCACAGCCCAGAGCTCAGTGAGCTCAGGGTTGAAACGATGCAGGATTACGTGAATAGTTTTATTTATTTATTTTAGAAGAGCTTTCCTCTAGAAAAGATGTTGCGAAAAAGCGTAAACTAAAATCTGTCAAGCTGGCTGTGATTGACACTGTTTTAGCTACCATGCGAGCCAGAGGCACTCCAAGCTCTGTACTCATGCTGTTCAGGCTTTTGAGGAGCACGCTTCTCCCAGCTGGCCTGTGTAACAGATACACACACACACAGACACACACACATGCACACACACACACACACCTTAGTGATTTAAAAGTGAATTTGACAGAAATGCTAAGCGTCAGAGGGAAGCAGAGAAAGTGAGGAGAGAAAAGCAGACAGACTGACCTGTGCCTTGCGCATGTAGGCCAGCGGCTCTTTGAGATGCTCTGGGGAGTTGGGGGATGCCTCGGGGGCAGCTGGCTGGAATAAGCAAATGTGGTGGTGGGGGGGACACAGCAATAAGATGATGGAAGGGCTGACACACAAAAAAAACCCACTGTTTTTTAACAAAAGACTGACAGCTTTGAGAAAATGAAGCCAATAATGACACAAAGCAGCGTTTTTATTTTGAAGACAAATGCAGTTAAAAGAAGGAAACTGTCAAACAAAAGGAAAATATCAAGTTTTGCCTTTAAAAGGCAGGCAGCGTCAGCCATCATTACAGCCCCACAAATAGAGATCAGATGAGTCAGAGCACATCTCCAAATGCACAATGCTCTCGCATCTCTTTCCTCCCGCTAAGCCTGCTCAGGGCATGCTGAATGATTCAAGGTCACAGAGCGTTAAACAGCATTCACCCTAATCTAAACACCTACAAGAGCACATAGGGCCAGAAGAAGGAGGCATTAGTCATTGTTACATGTCATCCTTTAAAACCAAAGCATTAAGTCCTTGTTTCAGAGACTGAGCCTAAGGGAGAGCGAAGAGAGTATGGTGCCCTTAAAGATAAGTGAGTGCAGCACAGCTTCTTCAAAGCTTTTTACTGAAAAAGCAAAAAGGCTTCAAGCTTCGTAGAGTGCCCCTGAGAAAAATGTGACTGCAGTTACTTCTGCAAACACTGAGGCCAAACACCTCTCTGTGAAAATGACCTGTAATACCTTTAAATCAGGCTAGACGATGTAACAACTCCATTATATTGTGTTATTATATTGTGTGTTTTTATTAATACATAAACAAGGCTTTAAGAATGAGACAAATCTATAACGTCGACGTAGTCTGATGTTGCGTTACATAACATCATTCACAGTCCCGACCCCATTCTCCCTCTGCTTCTGCCTCCACTCACTCACAAGTTCTCATCGTTTCCAACTTATCTGGCAGCCTTTTCTTTACACAAAAGAAAGGCAACAAAGCAGCAACTTGTTTTTCTTGTTGTTCTGTTGGGTTTTATTGAGTTTTTGCACCTGTGTAGCATTAACTGCTGTTTCTTTCCACATCTGCAAATGTTTCTCCTTGTGTGTCTTTCTCTGCCTCGACTTGATGTCATGTGTTTGTCTTCCCTGTGACTCCCTGATTGAGTTCCTTTCCTTGTGGCTGCTGGCCCCGCCTTAATTGCACCCACCCGTTAACTTTGCCTGCCGCAGCATTCTGTGTTCGGGTCCTCTCTCCGGCATTATTCTTAACAACCTTTGTTACGCTTCGCAGATAAAAGTCGCCATCATTACCCCACAAGCACATCTTCCTCTGTGTTCGCTCTGTTCAGGCTGTGGCAGCAGCACACTGAGTTCACAGCCAGGCAGCTGACGTAGACATGAACAGGGCTGCTCTTCTTCAAGAGACTCACAAAGTCATTCCACTTGCAAATATTGCTGATATGGCAGCACGGGTATACAGTGCTGCTGTCAACTGAGATGACAGCTGCATTAAAATCATGGTTTTAAGCAGTGCTGAGAAGCAACTCCAAAACTGCTCCTGGTTAAAAATGTAGTCTTAGTGGACACTTTTCAGTCATCCTTTAATGCTCATTTCATTTACTGGAAATTTAGCTGAATTAAAATGGTACCTACTGACATTTGGCATAATGTATATAAGATGCAGTTACACAGTAGATATGGTAACAAGCACGAGACGCTACAGTTGTGGTCAGAGGTTTACATACACTCACCATGGGCATGAATGCTCATCATGGCAATGTTAGGCTTTTAAAAAACAAGAACTGGATGCTCAAGTTTGAATTTATATAGGATTTTCTCTAATTGATACAGGCTCAAAATTATTCATACAGGCTCAAATATATGCATACACCTCCAATAATATTTGGTTAAATGTCCCTTAGCAAGTTACACCTCAACCAGATGCTTTTGGCAGCCATCAACGAGCCTCTGCCATAATTCTGGCTGGATATTTGATCACTCGACTCAGCAGAATTGGTAGAGTTCATTTAAATTGGTCAGTTTCCTGACACAAACCTGGCTTTTAAGCATAGTCCGCAAATTTTCAATAGGGTTGAGGTCAGGGCTTTGGGAAGGCAGTGTAGCAGTACTTCTGACAGCAAAACAGCCCCAGAGTATGATGTTACCAGCACCATGCTTGACAGCTGGTAAAGTGTTCTTAGGTTTGAAAGCCTCAGCTTTACTCCTCCAAACATCCCTCTTGTCATTGTGGATGAATAGCTCAGTCTTTGTCTTGTAGGACCATAAAACCTTTCTCCAGACAATATTTGGCTTGTCCATGTGGGGAGCTGCAAATTTCAGTCAAACTTGAAGATGTCACTTCTTTCTTGGCCGGCAGGCACCCCCTCAGTCCATGCCGATGTAAAACTCACTTCAATCACTGGACAGTGATGCTGGTGTTCCAGGAGCTTCCAGTTCATGGCAGACTTGAGCCTTGGTGGTTCCTGAGTTGTTCTTGAACATCCTAACCAGTTCCCTCTCCCTCTGAGGTTGATAGTTTGGGTCTTCTTTCAGACCTTGGCAAAGTGGTGGCATATTTGAATAACTTGTCCTTATGTACAATTCTTTGAACTGATGATCTTGGAATCTGCAGCTGTTTAGAAATGGCTCCAAGAGGTCTTCCCAACCTGTTTAAATCTACAATTTTCCTTCTTAGATCTTCACAGAGTTCCCTGGACTTTCCCATTGTTCTGAGTATTAGTCAATCCAGTGAGTGCTGTCAAACAAATCACTTTCATGCTGCAAAGACAAACTACCAGTTGTAGTCAATCATGATATAAACGACATTAATAGGCCTTAGCCTTGCCAAGCTAAAAGACACTGTATGTATAATTTTGACCCTGTGTGGATTAGGGACAATCCAAAAAATAAATAATAATTCAAACTTGTGTGCCCAATTCTTGTTTTTTAAAGTCATTAAAGATTTATACTGTACAATCATTCCACCCCGGAAAAAGAACAGTTCAAAGAAATCATTAAAAGCCCCAAATTACCATGATATCCATACCCATGATGAGTGTATGGATGATGAAGACAGCGTGTCGTGTATCACAGGTACTGCTTGCTATCAGAGATGCAGATACCAATGTTGAAATATAGAATCTAGGAAATGGCGTATGATGATAATTTTGTTTATTTTGTTTGTGTTTATTTATTCCTACTTTTGTGATGGGGAATAAGAACTGCTCTGAGGTCTTTCGGCTCTTCAGTACCGCATTATTGAACATTTATCCAGCATAAAACCGTTGCGCACAACAGCTGGTAACAATCAGTGGGCCTATAATACAGTTCGGCTGATCTAGCTGTGCGTCCCTAATTTACTATGAGGCAAAACAAATTAGAATTTTCACAATATCTAATAAATCAATCATGAGGGTAGGTTTATAAATTGCCTGATGTGTAAGCATTCAGTTTCCCTCTAAACAGTTCCTGAAATGCACAGAGATCCTCCCAGAGGGTTTTCATACATCCAAGTGTCTATTTTGAGAGCTTACCATTATTTAACTTATGAGAGCAGAGCTTTTCCTGGCTCACAATGAGCCTTTGATGAGTAAGTACATGCATAAGCAGGACTGCCCTGCATGGAGTTTGTGTAATCTGACATTACAGAAGTTTGTGCATCTGACTGTTATTTCTTACCAGCTCAAAATAAATTTTAAGCTTTAGGAAGTGAAACACACTTTTAAAAACAATGGTTTCACTATTTCTGTCACAGGCCTGGAAGATTTTCCATTAGGGACAGGCCAGAATCTCTTAGGGGGGCAAGAAAAAAAACCTGCTTACTTAATAGCGGTATATGCATTTTCCTCTTATTTTTGGCTACTTGATTTAAAAAAAAATAACAGTTTTTTTTTTTTTTTTTTTTTAAGTGAATTAGAAATGTCTCAAAAAAAAATTTCAATGATCTTATCCTGGTCATTTTTTTTGGGGGGGGGGATTTGATATACAAATGGTTAAATTAAATATGAACATTACACAGGGACAGAATTCCTGTAAAGATGGTGAGCTTTTACAGCACAAGACTAAAATCAAATATGACATAAAATTATAAAATTTATGATTTTGAAACAGCCTAAACAAAAATAATTCCATGCCTGACCCCACTGAAAAACCAAAAACCTTTGTTAATTACAATCCTGGTGATTCCCTTTTGGGGTGTTGTGCCAAAAAAGTGATCATCTGTCAAAAAGTGATTTCCAGTATTTGCCAAAAAAATGACTTTTTTGGCCTATAATCTGTGAAACATATCATTCATAACCTCTGCCCCCTGCAGAGGTTACTCAAGTCATTTTGAGCGAGAACCCTCATTCCTGTCACAGGTACAAGCTGCAGTCACTTAGTGGCAAAGTGACTTTTATGTATTCTCTATTTATCAGGATAAAAACTGTCACCAACATTGAAAATGTCTTTGTTAAGAGAGGTCTGGACAGGAAGGCAGCAGCGATTGTAGCAAAACATCACAGTTCTATAATATTTGAAGTGGCCAATCAGGACTGGACTGATGATACAATAACACAGTCATGAAGATACTTGCAAAACTGGTCATTTCTTCGTTTTATATATAAGCCCTTCATAAATCCTGTTGACTAAAATCTATCTGCCAATATAAGCAAATACATTGCACAGCAAAAACACACAGAAACATCAGAAATCACTTATTGGCACAACAGACGTGGAAGTCCAAAACCTCTTTGTTGGCTGTCAACACTTCATGCATGCAAGGAAACCCTGGGAATGACACGCATTACTGGCAATATTCAAGTTACACGGTGTGACACTGAACTGGGTGTGTGCAAAAAAGTGATGGTCTGCGCTTCTTCATGCATGACAGCTTCACATCAAAGGGCACTTACATGTGCAGCTCTCTGTACACTGCATTCTGCAGCTTTCTTTCCCAGCCTGGAAAATATGGAAATATGGTATTAGCACTAAACAAACAGAAAACCATAGCTTCATTCTGACTGTGTGCCTATAATAGGAGAGACTTCTTGCACTTGGCTACCTGATGTTTTGAGAAAACTGCGGACGTCCTCTTTCAGAGACTCCAGTTTAATGTCAGGTTGATGTAAACACTCCTAAAAACAGTTGGGTCAGGGAGAAATAAATGCTCCACATTGTTAGAAATGATGTGACCTGGGTGTTGCTGCGCATCGTTAGCCACATGCTAGGTCACTCACTTTAGCTTGTCTCTCTATCTGAGAGTGCAGGTGGCTTCCTTTGAGCCGCTGGACGATCTGAGCGATGGTCAGAGACAGCTCGGTGCCCTCGTCCATCCTACTTCTTGTCAAAGTCCGGTCAGTTTGCCGTCTGAAGCCGCGCGGCTCGCTTCGCTGCAGCTAATCTGTGCGTACTCAGCAGCCGCCCCCTGCAGAGGTTACTTAGCAACTGAGGACGGGCTGCATGAGAAACAAGAACCACACATTTTAGTTCCGACCTCAGAAATAGTTCCGATTTTGAGATAGGAACACGAAATTTGACTTATGGACGGCAAAAAAAAAAAGTTAAATTAAAAGATCTGTGACAGAAACAATATTCTATAAGAGCTTTTTCTGGTACTGCTGTTACTCTCTTTATTTTATATGTTTAATAGGACCCTATCAAAAATAAGTACAGCCTGATCATCCCCTTTATGTTTACAGCTGCTTGTCTGTCTGGAACTTGAAGTCCCACAGGACCTCAGCCCTGATGTTTTCAACCACCTTCGGTGGTGTCGCCCATCAGGATTTGGGGACCAGTCCATATTTGGCACAGATGTTCCTGTACACTATCCCAGCTACTTGGTTGTGCCTCTCAGTGTACGTGGTTCCAACTTGGATCTTAAATTGTGCTGTTATGTGTTAGACTGTCTGCGGGCCTCCTGCGGGTCTGCAGCTTGGGTTCTGTTTGCTGTGGTAGACTCCTACCTCTATGGATCAGGTGCTTAGGGCCTATTCATAATCAGAGCATCTGTGCTGTCTATAAAGATGGCCTTTTCTAGCCACTGGTAGGATTTCTTGATGTCAGCCACATCATCTGTCATTGGTACATCCTATGAAGGGGCTGGGTTGTCCAAGCAGTTCCTCCTGTTCCTCATCACCCTCTGTCTTCAGCTGCCTGAGGTATTCTTAGAGGAGCTCATCTTCTGCTCCATGTTTTATCCTGGACTGTGGCTCTCACACTCTCTAATCCTCCCCCATCCCTCTTTCTGTTGCTCAGGGTCTCAGGGTGCTGGACTTCAGGTGGAGACCTCTGCGCATTGAGAGGAGTTTTCACGTCTTGATATCAGTGACATTTGTCTCCTCCTGTGGCCAGCTTATTATTCCGGCTGGGTATAGATGACTTGGAACTTACTGTTAAGCTGGCTTCTCAGCACCTGTCTTGTCTTCTGGAGGTATTTGGCTGTGACTGATCTTTGTGCATCTTTATCATGGCTCCCCTTGTTCTGTGGGATACCGAGATACTTGTAGCTGTCCTGTATCTCTGCTGTTCTGCTTTCTGGAAGCTCCACCCCTTCAGTCCAGATCACCTTCCCTCTCTTTGCGACCATTCAGCCATACTCATCCAGCCCAAATGACATCCAAATGTCCTCGCTGTAGATCCTGGTGAGGTGGATCATCGAGTCGATGTCTTGCTCACTCCTGGCATACGGCTTGATGTCATCAATGCACAGGAGGTGGCTGATGGTCACTCCGCTCCTGAATCAATACCCGTATCCATTCTTAGTGAGCTGGCTTAGGGGGTTGAGACCTCTGCAGAACATCAGCACAGACAGTGCGTCACCTTGGTATATTCAGCATTTGATGGTGACTTGTGCAACTGCCTTGGATTTGGCCTCCAGTGTTGTTTTCCACAGTCCCACTGAGGTCCTGATGAATGTTATTAGCACACTATTAACCTTGCACAGTGCCATAGCGTGTGTGTATGTGTGTGTGTAACTGACAATACACAGTTATCATAATACCGCTCTATGGTGTTTATCTAGTGTGGAGCACTGTTTCACGTGGGCACCAGTGTCATTATAGGCTTGCTGACTTAAACTGAACTAAACTAATTGGGAAAAGAGTGCATTTCTTCATAATTCTGGTTAGTTCTGTGTCTGAAAACAACAACAACGAAAAAGAATGAAATATTATTGTGTTACACTGTGTTCTCATCCAAGTTTTCTTTTTGAATATTCCAGCTGAGACACGTTGCTGGTTTTTCTTAGGAACAAAATAAACCTCCCTCAAAAAAACCTTAACTATAAACAGGAATGCACATAAACTGTCTTGTGTACATGAATGACTGTTTGAGTCTTTGTCGGTTTTCTCAAGGCGCTGGTGCTTTTGTTTAAACTCACATATCTGTGAGTGAAGTGTTTGCACTTTGTGAAGTTCTGAAATCTCGCCAGTGAGAAAAACCATGCATTTTATATAAACTGTCACTATTACTAAAACTAATAAAAAATAAACTAAAGCTAAACATTTTTAAACAATGAGGACAAAAGTGAAACAAACAAATCCAGCCCAGAAACTAAACTGAATTAAACACAAAACTGAATGAATGAAATGAAATTCAGTCGGACTCACAACGCGGAACATGGAAGTACAAGTCCTGCGTTTAAGCACAGCTTTGTTCTTTGTTATATTTCTGCTCCACAATTAAACTTAACAAATACTTTGCTGATATTGATATCTATATATTAAACTGGCCAACATTAAATAAAGCCGTTACACTAGCTTTATTTCAACTAAAGATATGCTTTAGTTTGTAATGTAATGAGCACCTCTCTCTCTAGGCTGAGGAAATCTGGTTTACATGTGATGTTTTGAAGTGCACTCTATTAATAAACTGCCTTCATTTGACAGTAATAAGGCACATGATTCTCTAAGATAGCTGGAAATGACCCAAATGATGGAATTGCAGCTGTTTTACTTGAGGTGAAATAGAAGGAGAGGAAATGCCCCTCTTCGCTTTATTAGCTGTTCCCAGTTTCCTGCATCTGGCCAAATGCATCTGAGGTATTCAGGCTTTGCTCGTTATGTTCTTTGGGTTTTGTGGTAAGTGTTTTCTTACAGGTGCCATAAAGGTGAGGCTGCTGTAACCGGACTAAACGGGGCTCATTTTTGCAAGTGCTGTGAATTTATTTTTGGCACAAAAGGCCTCGCACCTCTTGTGTCTGAGGAGCTTTAAATAATAACAGATTACAGCAGAACCTCAGACACCACCAACTGTTTCTGTGAACTGTGAACAGCTTTATTCCCGAGAGGCTTTTTCTTTCCTTTCCCTTTCTTTTCTTTCTAAGGAGTTCATCAAACAATATTCAAGACTATAATTATGACTTGGCTCATCTTTTGTGGAGAGTAAAACAGCATTCAGCGTGACTGACTCCTAAATATTAGAGCTGGCCATAATGACAGCCTGTCCTTCCACCCATCAGAGCAAGTCGAGCTAGAGTCACTGAGCTTCTATGCATTTGCAGACATGTTTGCATGAAATGCCACTTCTGGCAGTATTATGGTGAAATTCAGGCAGAGAGCCTTGGATCTGTGGGTAGCCTACAGCAGGTGCAGGACTACAACTCAGTGCATTTGAATTTTGAAGTTTTGGCTTCAGTCATCCTGTAAGTGATCCGGAATATAATATATGTAGGCGATGCGAGCAAATATTCAGCCCATCACTCCACCCCACCACCACCACCCCCCGCTCTTTCTCAGTGCCACGATTTAACACGTGGTGATTTAAAGAAAAAGGGGAGGGGGGTCTTAGAGGCGGGCTGAGCTCTCAAGAACGCGACCCTTCCACATGCTGTCAGGAGCTGGAAATGTGGAGCACCAGAGGAGCGCAGCGCGCCACGCCGAGAGCGCACGGGAACTTGTAGAGAGTACTCCTGCTGTTATTATCGTTCTCTTCGCTTTTTATTGCCTCATTTAGAAAGAAAAAAAAACGTTATGGATACTTAATATTTTTACTCACCCATCCTTTGGAGCATTTTTTTTTCTTGAAAGAGCATGCCGGTTGCTGTTCATGTGACTGATTTATACTTCAGGCTATAGAAGAAACGGCAAAATGGAGACGTTTACAGTCCATGACATGCTCATAAATTCAACGGATCTGAATAAGATCTTGTGCAGTTTTGGGATCAAGAATATTTCCGAGTGCGAGAGCGAACAGGACCTCTCACCAGAACCTAAAGGTACGGTGAGTTCATCTGCTTTTATATCACAGCGAAATGCCGCGGAGCATCCTGTCCGATTTTAGACCACTTTATTCAAAAATCCGATGTTCATTTTTAGTCCAGATACATCGATTGTACTCGGGCTTTCACCGTAAGAGCGACTGCTTTGGGCAATTTTCCTGCGTCAGTGCGCATTACGCATATGGCTCAGGTCCTTCTCAAAGCTAATGCAGTCTGCTGTATGTAAGTAGTGACACATAATGCTGTCACTGCACACTAAGCCCGCATATGTCAAGTCAACTGAACTATCTTTATACACTTTATGGACTTAAATAGAGACCAAAGCGGCATCAGCAGCTACATAAACTCCAAGATGGATACAAATGCCGAGGAAATTCCAAGTTTTATTGTGACCATGTGCTTGTGTGCCTATTTTATAAACATTAGAGCAATTTTTTGCTTATGGGCTCTACATTAATTAAAATTAATGTAGAAACTGACATTAACATGTGCGTAACCTCGTACTGTGTTCCACTTTGGCAGACATCAACCAGACAGTGCGGATCGTCCTCTACAGCCTCATCTTCCTCCTCAGCGTCCTGGGAAACAGCCTGATCATCGCCGTCCTGGTCAGGAACCGGCGCATGAGGACCGTCACCAACCTGTTCCTGCTTTCTCTGGCCGTCAGCGACCTGATGGTCTCCCTGGTCTGCATCCCTTTCACCCTCATCCCCAACCTCATGAGGGACTTCGTCTTCGGCATTGGCATATGCAAGCTGGTCATGTATTTCATGGGTACGTGTCCGAGGCTCTTTCAGGTCGATTTTTCATATTAATCCACGGTTCAGGCCGTTTATTATATTATTATTATATAACTATAATATATAACTGAGTTAAAAGTGTGTTAAATTTGTGTCCTAATCACACCAATGCACATTTGGCCTCCAGTTTAAGCCTTCCTAACATACCACACAAAATGACTTAATTCCCCAGGTCTATGGTGAATTATGATTGTGTTTTGAATTGTGTTGGTAACATCATTATATGTCAGAGAGACGCTAATTAAAGTAATCTGCGGGCATGTCCAGAGCAAGGTTCATTTCCCTGCATTTTCAAATCCTCCTGGAGCTTTAATGAGCTTGAGCTAAAAACCGTCTGGCTCCGAGACGTTCAAACTTGTCGAACATGAGAGTGTAGCTTGCTTTTTTTTACCCCCTGATCTATCAATATTAGCTTTTAACAGTAATAACAATAATATTAAAGTAAGATGAATGAAGAAAAAAAATGAATGGGCTGAACCAAAAATGAATCTCTACGCCATGATGAACAAACCCAGCTGGGACAGCTCAAATTTGAGTTGTTATGCATGTGTGTACCTGCAGGATTTTGGAGATATCATCGCAGGATGAGGCACAAAAAAGAAACTTGCAACTTTTTCAATGAGGAGGAAGAGAAAGAAATGATTTCCAATGAAGAGCATAAACAGCACTGCACGCATTCTTATTTAGTATTGTGGAACCACTGTATCTGAGAAGTAGGCAAAATCCAAACAGCAAGGATGAGTCAGAGTGGACCAGTGAAATCAAATCACAAGTTGACCCCCCCTCTGGACTGCAGAGCCTCGAAATATACCAGCTGTGCAGCTGAAGACCACGGTGCATCTGCTGCCAGTAAATTGGTTCTGTTTGCACCATTAGCAGACTTTAGGTCTCTGTTATGGAGACTTGAGGTCTGTTATGGAGACTTGAGGTCTGTTACAGAGGATGAGTCCTGAATCTGAATCAAGGGTCTAAAGATAGGGAGAGCTGCACATTGGACAGACCATGAAGCCCCACAGGTAAACCTGTGGTTTGTGGTACTGAATCAATAGGAAAAAAAGGACTGGAGGAGTATCCGTGGGTTTGTGGACCTCCTGTTTTTTTGTTTTTTTACAATCAAGAAGTTTTTTTTTTGTATAGATATATTTATTTAGAATGTAAAACCAATTAATATTTACAATTAGTGTACAAGAGTACATTCTATTTTGATTGAAAAAACAAGCAACAAAAACAAACAACAAAAAGTAAAATCCACCCACCCCACCCACTCTCTCCATGCTACAATACATACAGTATAAAAATACACTTAGCTGTTACATTTGGTTTAGATATTTAAAAGGCCAGAAATAAGAAGAGAAAAAAATAATAATGAAACTATTAAGTCAGTAAAGATGAACACAAATCAGTCCCTCAAGTCCAGTCTCATTAAAATGTTCAAGAAGGGAGTCCATGTCAAGCCAGACTCCGGTAATGTCCCCTGAACTGAATGTAGAATTTTTTCAGGCGTGCAGTACGACAGCAGTTCGTTAATCCAGTGTTTCCGGTTTGGAGATTCCGTAGATTTCCAGTTTTTAAGTATACACTTTTTTGCTGCAAAAGATGCCAGCAATACAAAGTATCTCTTTCAAGGAAGTAATTTCAGGGATGCAACATCTCCAAGTATCCAAATCTTAGGATCTAGATCCAAAGAAAGTCCACATACTTCTGATGTTATTAGAATCACATTATTCCATTAGGTTTGCAATTGTACACAACCACAAAACATATGGAGAAGATCCACAACACACATCACCTTTGGCGTTTATCAGCGATACCAACTTTCAGTTTACTCAATCTATATGGTGTATAATATATGCGGTGAAAAATATTTAATTGAATTTGTCTATGTTTAATGGATACCAGTGCTGTCTGAGATGAATTTAGTAATCTGCTCCAATTTTTGCCTTCATATGTATAGTTTAGATCTAATTTCCATTTAGATTTTTTGAGCACTTCTCGTAAGCTGGTAAGCAATCAATTACAGTTTTATAAACACAGGAAGTAAGTCCTTTTGTAGTAGCACGTTTGGGATCTAACAAACATATTTCAGGTAGGGTTTCCTCTGGTTTATTTGGAAATGTTCCTAATGTGTGGCTCTTGATCCAGTGTCTGATCTGTAGATATTTAAAAAGATTACGTCTGTGTAAACCATAAAGTTCAGATAGTTGACTGAAGCTGGCAAAGATATTATCGGTATAGAGGTCACCAACTGGCCCGATGCCTTTCATGGCCCAAGTTTGTAATATACCATCCGCTATAGGCGTTGGGATGCTGGGGTTGTCTTTGAGTGGTGTGTTAACCAACATTTATATATCTAAATCTAAAATAGAGTGTAACTGAAGCCATGCATTGTAGGTAGCTAGAATTAAAGGGGTTGATGTAATTGTAGAAAGCTGCTTTTTTGTGCCCAAGAAGGGGATAACTGCTAATGGCGTGGACTTTAGTCCCTGTTGCTCTATCGAGATCCATCTCACATGATTGTCTTTTGAGTTGATCCACATCCATAGAATGCAAAACTGGGAAGCTAAATAATACATACAGTCAAGAAGTTTTGACACGCAAGTATTTATTACAGCAAAATTACGAGTCTGATTCATACCAAATTATGGCCAGGGACCCCTAGATCACCGGATGAAATTTTTTTTTTGTTGCCATAACTGGGTTAGAGTAAAAAATAAAAACAGGAAAAATTGAGGGAAAAAAAATCCCTATTTTTGGCCTTCTGGGGTCAATGGGCCAGTGGGTCCAAGTAACATTGTAGATTTAAGATGACTTCGTAAGAGGAGGCAGCCTCAGTGAGTGGACTTCAAACCGCGTACCAGTTTTTAAATTGTGTTGATAGACCAAGTAAAACCAGAGTTATGATCAATAATTTACGCCGTGCTTTTTCATGCACTTTTGGTCCAAGAAGAAATGGTAAAAACAGAAAATACTTGTAAGTAATCAAAATAAATAAATAAATAAATAATCCCGGCATCCCCTTTCCTATTGGTGGAAAAATGCACCACACTGTGGCGTTTGGTTGCTGAGGAACAGGTGAAAGTTTTGGGAGTGACGGTGGCAAAAGACAGACAACGATATTGACAGCGAGTTTTGAAATTTAAGAGATTTTAGCGTGTTTGGAGTGTATAGTTAGTGTTTTTAGTGTGTTGTGTAGTCATGAACCATGAAGGCAGGTGCTAGCCAAAAATGTAAACTCAAATGCTGTCTCGAGGCATACAACAGGAAGAGGGACACACCTTGTGGTGGAGTGGCACAAATCATTTGTGAGGCTTCTTATCTCCTGATTGCTTTTTAAATAGTTACTGTAAATAGTTGTATATAACTTTGTTGTTTGCTATATTTGTACATACATTTTCTGTTATAAGTTATAAAAACAGACATGTTTGTGGTTTTTACAGTAAAAAATTTACTTTTTTCTACTCAGATTTTATGTTTTTTGTCTGATTTTAGGTCCAGTGAGTTAATACAGTTTGTCCAAATGAAAAAATAACCGTACAGTCACACATGTGAAGCTGTGCTGAAGAAAAAAAGGGCAAGGTTAACAGTTTTTAAAGTGAAATATAAAGGGAAAATCAAAAGTAGTCAAAAATGGCCAGTTATACCCTAGACTCCACATAGGGCAAAATAAAAAAAAACAAAAGCAAATTGGACTCCTCTGATATTGGGTACACATTTGTGGAGGGCCAAGAACTAGTTCTAAACTGAGGGCCATCTGGATCCAATCCAGATTCTGGATTTGCAGGCTAATTTAATTTAAGATGGGAAACTCCATCCATCCATCCATCCATCCATACATACATACATACATACATACATACATACATACATCTATACATACATACATACATACATACATACATACATCTTCTTCAGCTTATCCTTTTCAGGGTCATGGGGGGTCTGGAGCCTATCCCAGCTGTCACAGGGCAAGAGGCAGGGTACACCCTGTACAGGATGCCAGCTTGTTGCAGGGCTAACACAGAGAGACAATATTTGGAGAATGATGTGTCTGTGAGACGAACAACGTTCACATCAGTTAAAACTTCTGCCAGGGGGTGGGGTTGTTGTGCCTGGCACAACTTGTTTAATTTAATAATTTAAAACATTTCCATGTTATATAATTCATTTCAATTTTATTTATTTATTTATTTACCAAATCACAACAGTCACCTCAAGTGCTTTATATTGTAAGGTAAAGACCCTGCAATAAAACAGAGAAAACCCAACAGTCACAATGACCCCCTATGAGCAAGCACATGGCGACAGTAGGAAGGAAAAACTCCCTTTTACCAGGAAGAAGTCTCCAGCATAACCAAGCTCAGGGAGGGGCAGTCATCTTCCGCAACCAGTTGGAACTGAAGGGAGAGAGTTTTATATATTTATATATATATATATATATATATATGATAGACAGCCAATAGCAGGAGCCACAATCTTTGGAAAATTTAAAATGCCTTAATAAAAATAAATTATTTAAAAGTCACAAAGTCACAAAACTATTTCCGTTACTTTCAACCAACATAAATCATTCTTTCACCTTTTTAAGACTCATTGCACTTGTCCTGTATGTCACTTCATTTCAGGGTTTCATTTATCTTCATTTAGGCATTTGAAAACTTCCATACTGACAGCTTCAAAGGAGATGAGTCAGTCCCATCAGGGATGTAAATCACATTTTCTTGCTGCAAGCTCTATAATAAGGTGCATTCGCTACCGATCCTGTACCTACTGCTAATATTTCATTTTCATCCAATTACAGGTCTGCTAGGAAATTGGATTTCAATTTTTCATTTAGCTCTGTGCTCAAATCAGAAAGCTCTCCTGGGATTGTTGCATCATTTGTCTGATTGTGTGCGACTCCTCTCGGATTGTATGATGCAGCTATTTTAAGTTTATTTGTGGATCCTGGTGTTCCTTTCTTTTTCGAGTGTGTTAAGGCTGATCTGGTTGCAGACAGTGCAGGATGTGCTCTGTTGCAGCTCAGCAGTTAAATTTAATGTGCTGCACCGTCACAAACATTACAGTAAACTCTGTGACATGTTGTGAGGATGTTATTCTTGGAGCTGCGGTACATGTGGGAGGACAGAAAGATGAAGATTAACACCTAATAACAGACGATACCGCATTGGCATCTTTCTAATAAAGATAAAGCTGCACAGCATGTCTGTAGATAAAGCAAGAATGGACAGTCAAAATGACTGATGTTCCCTAATTAATATGTACTTGTTTCACTTGGACAAAACTGAGCTTAACCAGAGCCCTGCCGGCTATTGAAAAGAGTGCAGGTCTAATACACCCAGTCTCCTCTGCTCTCTGTTGCACCGTGTCTGCATGTGTCTCCTTTGGTTTTTGTCTGCTCGCCTCTGTGTGTCCTGGTGAAACAGAGAGAGAGGAAGAGAGATAAGCAAAGAGAAGATAAAGTTGCTTGAGCTATCCACAGAGTATTCATTATTTTTAGTGCAATCCCAAGTTTCCCAACAATTTCTGCAACTTTTGCTCGATTGGTAATGTATTGAAGTCACTGTGGATTTTTTAATTTTTTGGATGTTTCTCACGACTTTTTCTCTTAACCTCTCACCTAAGCACTGGGTCATAGAAGCAGAGAAAATAGCTGCCAGACAGATAAGGCAGGAATTAATATGCATATTCACAGTGTAAATTTTCATATGGGCCATTTTGAGGCATTATGGGACTTTTTTTTCATGGATAGCATTTAAAATTTGCAGATTTAATGAATACAGATGAGGTTTTAGAGAATGTTTTTTTGTCCACCTTTGAAGAAGACTGATCTGTCCTCTTTATTTTTCACTTTTTATATAAGCTAGGCTAATGATCTTTTGTTTGTAACTTTATTTTTAACGTACAGACATGAGTGAATGTGCCTAATGTAGTTTTAAATGTGATGGCAAAGCAAAACAGTTTCCAATAACTATTCTGTAAAATACACACACAGACACACACTTTCAATTGTTTTTGCTCCAGTATGGATAAAATTATACACTCACTGGTCACTTTATTAGGTACATGTGGTTGAACCTGTTTTATCCTTCAGAGCTGCCTTAATCCTTTGTGGCACAGATTCAACAAGGTGCTGGAAACATTCTCAGCGATTTTGGTTCATTGTGATATGATAACTTCACATAGTTGCTGCAGATTTGTCGGCTACACATACATAATGCGGCAGGACAGTGGCATGGCGGTTAGCACTGCTGCCTCATGGTTTGATTCCACCTTGGTCAGGGTCTTTCATGTTCTCCCTGTGCTTGCATGGGTTTACTCTGGTTTCCTCCCACAGTCCAAAGACATGCAGTTAATGGGGTTAGGTTAATTGGTTACTCTAAATTGTCTGTAATGTGAGTGTGAATAAGTGCCTGTCTCTCTGTGTTAGCCCTGTGACAGGCTGGCGACCTGTACAGGTGTACCCTGCCTCTTGCCCTATGTCAGCTGGGATAAGCTCCAGCCCCCCCACAACCCTGAAAAGGATAAGTGGATGGATGGACATCCATGATGAGAATCTCCTGCTAAACCACATTCCAAAGATGCTCTACTGGATTGAGACCTGGTGACTGTGGAGGCCATTTAGGTGCAGTGAACTCATTGTCATGTTCAAGAAACCAGTTTGAGATGATCTGAGATTTGTGACACGGAACGCTCCATGTCACAAATCTCAAACTGGTGGAACTCAATCAGATCAACTCAATCCTGCTGGAAGCAGCCATTAGCAGAGGAGTACACTGTGGACATGAAGGGACGGACATGGTCAGGAACAATACTCAGGTAGGCTGCTGTGGTTAAGTGTGCCAAAAAAATATCCCCTACATCATTACACTACCTTCCTATCATATAGTAGCAATCTGGCCATTCTCCTCTGCTCACTGAATATTTTCTCTTTTTCAGATCATTTTCTGTAAACCTTAGAGATGGTTGTGTGAGAAAATCCCAGCTGTAGATGAGCAGTTTCTGAAATACTTAGACTCAGCCCGTCTGGCACCAACAACTGTGTCAGTTCAAAGTAACTTAAATCACCCGATGCTCAGTTTGAACTACAGCATGTCATCTCGACCATGTCTCCATGCCTAAATGCATTGAGCTGCTGCCATGTGATTGGCTGATTAGATATTTGTGTTAATGAACAATTGAACAGGTGTACCTAATGAAGTGACCAGTGACTGTATGTCACTGTGTAATTCTGTTTAAAAAGAAATGTTGAACATTAGAATAAAAGCAATCTTTTACATCAGTCTTTAATAAGTTTCAGCCAATCAGGTGTCGGCAGTGACAGTAACAGAGTTTGGATTTTCTGATCTCTGCAGGTGTCTCTGTGAGCGTCTCCACCTTTAACCTGGTGGCCATCTCCCTGGAGCGCTACAGTGCCATTTGCAACCCCCTTACTTCCAGGGCATGGCAGACAAAATCCCACGCCGCCAAGGTCATCACAGCCACCTGGGTGGGGTCCTTCATACTGATGCTACCCTACCCCATTTTTAGCACCCTCAAGCCCTTCACCCGCCTCAACAACAGCACAGGGCACATGTGCCGCTTGGTGTGGCCCAACGACATCATCCAGCAGTCCTGGTGAGCTGAAAAAAAAAAAGTGCATTTAAGGAGCATCATCTCTAAACTGTCCTGAGGCATCTTCACACTCGGATGTACTCCGGCACAGAGGAGGCAAAAATAGCCCTTTGCTAATTTCAGATGGGCACTTTATTGATTTTCTCAGCTTGGCGCTGCTGGTGAGAGACGACCTTTTGGGAAGATCTTTATGCAAGACACAGATCTGACCCTTCAAAGTAAAAGTCCACATTTTTCAGTTGCTGCTGATGTGATTAGTCAGTCACATCAAATGCATTTACAGGCAGGTTTAAAATTTGAATGATAAACAAATAAGCCATAAAAACGATAAAGGAACACACTATAAAATATATAAAATAAGTGCCCAATATTCTCTGAACACAATAAAGAAACCAGACATTTTGGGTGTATGATGTTCATGGAGTCAAATTTCTTTCCTGCCAGGTACGTATCACTGTTGTTGCTGCTCTTCCTCATCCCTGGGATCGTCATGATGACGGCATATGGCCTCATCTCGCTAGAGCTCTACCGGGGCATCAAGTTTGAGGTGTCCAACAGGAAATGTGGCAGAGGTAAGTATTTCTAGTTATTTTGTACCTTTTACCCAATGTGAACCAGTTAAATGCAAAGACTCAAGGAACATATATATTTTTTCTGTACCTTAACTTACATCTGAGACAGCTGGGCACTGCTGTCTAGCAAAAGTTTCTGTAAACCGGCACTTTTATTTGGGACTGCTTTCATGTAACTCATCTTATTGTGTTCTGATCATAATGAAGGCTTTGAACTTCTGTTTTTTTATGCTACTGATAAATCTCTTTGTAATTATCTTCCCTTACAGACAGACAATCCAGCACCAGCAGCATTAAGCCAGGTGACAGTGATGGCTGCTACCTGCAACCATCCAAAAAGAAGACTTTGACAATTAATACCTGCGTCGCCAGCAGTAAGCCCACGGTGGGCCGTGTGTGCAGCAGCGGCAGCTCCACGTCCAATCTGATGGCTAAGAAACGTGTGATCCGGATGCTGCTGGTTATTGTGTTTCTCTTCTTTGTGTGTTGGACTCCCGTCTTTGTGGTCAACGCGTGGCAGGCTTTTGACCGGCGGTCGGCCTACCGTCTCACCGGTGCACCAATCTCCTTCATCCATCTGCTCTCCTACACCTCAGCCTGCGTCAATCCCATCATTTACTGTTTTATGAACAAGCGCTTCCGCCAAGGTATGCTGGCCACCTTCACATGCTGCACCTGCTTCGGGAGGGGCGACGGAGGGAGCAGCAGTTTGGGGAAGTCAGGTGGAAGCAGGACAACTAAAGCGGAAGTGAGCAGATTGAGAGCGGGGCCAAAGAGCCCTGAGCAGAATGGTCACACCTCTCCAAGCGGAGCCAGCACACGCTTCACCTATACCGGCATCCGTGCATCAGCCTGGAGTGAGCTGACTTAAACTAGATTGATCTGTCTGAAATGGGTCCAGCAGTCGGTGACTGGGAGCAGATGCGGTGTGCTCTCAGTAAAGTCACAGCCAATCATCACGACCTAATATTTCCCTAAAGCTTGCAGAGCGGCCGAATGATGCCTGTTCATTTTTGCTTTCAGGGGCCACAAGTCTGCCAGAGACGTGCGCCGTTCTGATGAAGCAGAGAATCAGTTCTCGGTGTACCTGCTTTCGTTTTATACAGGCTTCATACTGCTTAAGAACTGTACAGTGACCAAACAGTATTTGTATACACTTCATTTGATCTGCGTGCATCAGGTGAGCAACTTTTTAAATAATAAACAGTGCCAAAGTGAGGCACATTTTTATAATTTTGATGCATTGATGGTTCAACAAAGGGAAAAGTAACAATACTTACTAAAACTCTTATTTCACCGATTTTTAATAGCTGATCTGAAGACTTGATGAAGTTGGCCCAAGGGAATTGCAAAGTTAAGCCAACATACCCTTAAAGCACCACAGAAAAAAAATCTAAACGTCTTTTATAAAATGACAAGTGAGGTACTAAACAGATCTGTTCTGGCTTTTCTTCGTAAATTCCCTTCAGTGGAGACAGACATTGATTTCTAATGTTTTTTGTAATGTATAAAAATGTGCTTTCAGACTTCTGATGTTCTTAACTTCTGTTATTTCTTTGTATTATTACCGTGAATGTGTAATAGCAATGTTTTAAAAACAAGTAATTGCAGACTTAAGGAAAATATTATAACCTGGATTTGTTGTGGAGCAGGGAAGGGGCTAGCTTAACAATTAGCAATGCTATTAATGATGGGAAAAGTGGGGAAAAGCAAAACTATTAATGGTGAGGAAATGCGTGAAAGAACTATTAATGGCAGGCAAAGCAGGAAAAGCTACTAATGCCGGGAAAAGTGGGAGAAAGCTATTAATGGCTGGCAAAGCGGGAAAGAACTATTAATGGCGGGAAACACGGGAACAAGCTATTAATGGCAGGAAAAGTGGCAAAAAACTATTAATGGCTAGAAAAGCGGGAAAAAGCTCCTAATGGTGGGGAAAAGCTATTAATGGCTGGTAAAGTGGGGAAAAGGTGCTAATGGTGGGAAAAGCAGGATAAACTATTAATGGCGGGGGGAAACTAGGAAAAAATTATTAATGATGGCAAAAAGCTATTAATAGCAGGAAAAATCTTTATGGCGGAAAAAGGCAGAAAAAGCTATTTGTGGCAGGGAAAATCTGGAAAAAACTATTAATTGTGGGAAAAGCAGGAAAAAGCTATTAATGGCAGGGAAAAGCAGGAAAGTTATAGTCAAAATAGTCCTTCTAACACCTCTAAAGGTCACTAACATTTTGCTGCTTTTATATTTAACTCATACACACAAATGAAATAGAAAAGCTTTGTCATGTTTTTTGCTGTTTATGTTAAGCTGTTTGCTTCCAAACTAGTTGTTTGATTTCTTTTACCTGAAATGTCAACTATTCATTAAACACCTACCGTGCTACTCAAGATTTTCTATACATGAAAAACACCGAGCTACAAGGTCAGTTTGAAGATCAGAGGGGAGTACTGCAAAGCAACATTAACGGGTTAGTGAAATAAGCTGAGCCTAGAACAGTTTTAGCGTGTCTAAACCTTTGTTGACGAGAGTGAAAAATCTCACTCTCACATCACTGTGCACAGAACGACCTGCAGCAACCGATCTGAATGGGAAAACCCCACCAGCAATCAGCCAATCATGCTAAATGAGCACACCAACCTATATCACTAGAGGGGGGGGGAGTTGTTGTGTTTAAAGATTTGGCCATGTGCTCCAGCGTGGTAGCATGCTTTGTAATAAGGTGCTGTGTGATTGGCCGTTCTGCAACAGTTTTCTGCTTAAAGAATCACCAGCAGCCTATCGCATAAATGTCAATTTTTTAATGGATCATGCGGATAAGCGGTTAGGCTAGACACGTTTTTGACCTGGAGGGTGGACAACACAATCAGCTCTCGAAGCATTAAAGCATAAAAGAGGCAGGGAAAGAGCTTCACCGAGGTGACTAGTCAGCCTCAGCCTAAGCCTGACCCCTTGCCTTTGCGCCCAGCTGGTGGGAAAATTCACGCTCCTCACCTAAAGATGAAGACCGTGAATTTCCACATACCTGCAAAATCTATAAATCCAGAAAGTCAGCGTTTTTAGTGTCAAGGTGTTTTGTTTTTAACCTGGCTACATCACTGTGGTAATTTATGCTGAACACATAACCTGGTCGGGAGCAGGTTATGTTCAGAGTTTTGGTTTAAAATTGGCTGGAAGTGTCATGTCTTTGCCAATTCTTTGATTTACAGTGTCCTGTAAGTGCGACAGAGATTCTCTGCTGAAGGAATACGTTTCACATGTGTAACCTGTAGAGTTTAAAACCACTGAAACCCAGCTGTACAGCTACAGCAGCATAAACTGTGCATTGCATCGTCACTTGAATTTGTGCGCATTCATATGCAGATAATGGTGCAGAAAATGTGTAAATCTTAATCTGCTACTTTTTCCCCACTACTGAGACTTCAGCTATTAGAACACATAAAACTGATCCATTTGTTTGTGGGCTATTTATGGTCAAAAATACCTGTTCAATCAATAAAAATAATTTCACTTTGATCCGTCTCCTTTATTAGGCAGAGTCAGAGCTGAACACACTGACTAAATACGCCAAGAGTGTACTGAGCAGTAACATATTTATTTTACCACTCTGTATGCTTGTGATGATCAAATCAACAAATTTACTACTCAACTTTTTTTTCTTTTTTTTTTTTTTTTTGGTGTTTTCTAGCTCTGCATTGATTTTTATCGCCAGTTTTTCATCATCATCACTTGATGATGTCTGAAGTCGTTTTCAGAGCCTGAAGCAGAAAGGCTGGGTTAACAAAGAAAGATGATAACTATTTGGTTTTATGATATGTTTCAGTGACTCAAACACAAGTAGACAGCTGAGACACACTGTTACTCACACCTGTGATGCATGTTTCGGCTAACCACTTCAGTTCACATATTTACTACTCAATATTAATTTGGTCTCTTTATAAGCTTATTGGTGCAGCAGTCCACAACAGTCCGAGCCTGTCATGTGGCCCCTCTGGAAAATGAATTGTCCACCCCTGATCAAGAAGGTCGAAGCACCAGAATTTTTTTTTTTTGCCCAACAAACAACATGCATGTATGGGCTGTTCAGGCGGTTGATACTAGCAGGATATGGTCATTTGCTACCTCCACATCCTACACCAATGATGTCCTTACTGGGCACACATCAGGACACATTAGCATTTACACCACAAAAGGCATGTGGCCAAATGTGTCCCGGACCACCTAGGCAAGAGATTTGAGTGATTTTGGTGCTTGTTTACTCTTGTATATAGAGCTGTCCACTTGTGACCCGATTGCCGAAGATGCATTTTCAAACCAAGTGTAAACAGGCTCAAAATGAGCAATAATATTAATATTGAGGAATTTTAAACACATAGCTTCGCAAACTTGCTTTTGAAAACACTTTGCAGTCTGCTTTCCACGCTGCAGATCGGCCGTAACTCAGCAGCCAGAAAACAAAATCCCTCTCAGCACAAATGGCTCTGCTCTCGTCCTTGACCCACTGCGTGCGCCTGCAGAGGCCTTATCTGTCTCTGGGACTTAAAACACCTGCAACGCTTCTTCAAAGGGTGAATTCCCAGCATTATCCATCTGATTCTCATAACTTTAAATATAGCAGCACTGATGTAGCAACTTATTCCTGTTTGTCTCTTTTGTCACTATTAATATGACCCTAATGTTCCTCTGTAAATTCTTACTTTTATGCACAGTGGCAAAGTTGGCTCGGTCACCAGTTTGTTTGATCGTGAGATAATGGGCTCAGAGCTGAATGTGCAAAATTAATTCCAGTGATTTTACTGCTTTGTAATGCACAACCAAGTTTGGCTTTGGCGGGAGATGATCTCCTGCAAATCTGCCAATCACCTACCGTATAAACACAGACACTGAGTGCGCACACTCCAGAGGAGCGACCTGGAGCTTTTAACGGCTTTTATAACCGTGGATTTAAAGGAAAGCGAATCTGCTGGGAGTTCTTACCAGGGATAAGAGCTCTACTTGGTAAATGCCCACCGGGAGACGGTTAACCATCGGCCGAGGCTGAAAGTGGCAAAATTTTTACATCAAAAAGAGAAAAAAAAGAAAGAACACAAAAATGGATTATTCATTTCTACTCTTCAGCTACAATCAATTATTTGGAATAAAGGTGTAAAATGTGCTCAAGGTTTACATAATTAAAAACACAAAGTGAGATTTTACATCACTTTTTTATTTCTCATTTTTATGCCAATATTGCAAGTTTTTTTTTTAATCATTTTTTTCTTCTTTTAATGACATACAGATTTGAGCATGATCTGGAGCTGCAATATGTACAAAACACAAACTAACGTTATGTTATCAAAAAAAAAAAAAAAGAACCGTCCCCTTTGTTTTTGACATTATTGCTAAATGTTACAAACGGCACAGGTTTCTACCATCAGCAACCCTTTGAGCACTGAGTATACTACCACAATGACACCTCTGCTTACCATTTACTAGAATAATACACAGATACAGTGAGAGAAGTGGAAGAGAGTGGAGGGATGTGAGGAAGAAGAGGAGGAACTGACAAACAAAAAGTGATCTGCAAGCTAAGCATAACAAAGGAGGAGGGTGAGTGAATGTACACAGATGAATGTGAGTGAGGATGAAATGTGAGAGAAATAGAAAAGTTAGCGCTCTGTAGTGCAAACAGCCAAATAGTCTTGAGGAGAAGTAAGGCTGAGTGCGACAGAGAAGGGCTCCACACTCCTTTTTTTAAAAAAGAAAAAAAATTGTTTAAAGCTGCCTCTCACTCTGCCCTGTTTTGTTTAGCAGTGCATGAAAACTACATTATAAAAGACATTTGGCATATTAGAGGATACATACATTGTTCAGAGCTCATTATTTTAAAAAAAAGAAAACAAACAAGAACAGCTGCTTTTGGAGGTGTAAAACAAACACGACCAGACACAAAGTGAAAAAGATAATCTGTTAAACAAAACAAAAAAAACGTGAGATGGCGGGTTTTTTTTCCTTGTTGAAAGCTTTGTCGCCAGGTTAATACAGCGTGGTTTTAAGAAGGCATGTAACATTTTTTTAATGACCCCTTTTGACCCCTCTTATCAAGTGATGCTGTATCCTCCCTTATCCCTTAAAACTCCAAATGTTTTAAGAGAAAAAAAAACAAAACAAAAAAACAAAAACTGTAAACCAGCTCAGATTGTCAAGGCGACACATTTTCAAAAAAAGCATGCATCACCCCTTTTTGTTAGTCTGAACCAAAGCGGCAAAGCTGCTCTTTAGCCAAAAGCGGGGAGGTGGAGGGGGTTTAGCCTACAGCGGCAGCTCCACGTGTAAACTGAAATATTTTATCTAACCAAGCAGAGGCTGGAGAGGGGGGAGGGAGGGGGTGATGCTATGCAGAGGCTGAATTTAGAGCTAGCAGACATAGAAAAAGCTCTCAAGTTCAAAAATCTACAGTTCAGATTTCGTGACCTCCATCCTGCAGAGTAAAGGGTTCAGGGGTGGGGGCTGGGGGGTGTCGACACGCAGCTCGACACTGTGTTGAAGAAGCGCCAAATATTCGGTTTTTGATGCTACACGGCCGCTGCAGCACCTTCATCGACTTCCTCCACGATTCCAGGACAGATGGGAAGCGGCCCAACTCAGGCAGCACGGCCAATAATGCACTTTTCTATTTATTCTTTTTTTCTTTTTTTTTTTTGGACATAAGACAAGGGGAGACTTTGTACCAATAATTTAAAAAATATCAATATTACAATATAAAACATTTAACATTAATGACACACAGGTGGGCAAGAATGGCAAAAATGGGGCCATAATTTAAAGTTTTCACTCTCTTTTTTTAAACATTAAAGCCGGGGAAGCAAATCCATTTTTGTTCCTGTTTCAAGGGTCTGAGAAAGAGAAATCTGAATACTTCATTAAGCAGACATTCAAGTTACAGTATTGTTCTTTGTATACAGTTGTACTGTAATACTGTGGTCACGAGTATTGCCTTTGAATGTTTATCCACATTTATGAGACATTTAGATCCTGGTGGAAGACAGAAAAAGAAACAAACCCCAATGAAAGTTTTTTTTTTTTTCCTTTTTCTCGGAGAGGACGCGGAGCGAGTCTGACTCAATACACCGTGACAGCGACTATACGTGAAAGTCACACACACATACACATATATATTTGCTGGCTGGTGAACTAGTGCTCAGGCGGACAAAACCCCCCCAAAAACAAACCAACAACCAAAAAGAAACCAAAAAACAAGATGAGATGACCTGTACAATATTGCTGTTATGTTTTGGAAATGCACATTTTCAGTAATACACATTTAGAAGGCCTTTATACTCCTACAGGTCGCCATTGAACATGTATGAGTGCAGCTACTCAGACAGTGAGTTCACAATGTACACACGCTTTTGTTCTGCCAAAACATTAAACCACAGGACTTTTTTTTTTTTTTTTTTTGAGAAAGAAAGAAGAAAAAAAAGGAAAAACAACATCAAGAAAAACAAAAGAAGAAGGCGGCTGAAAAGAGCTTACAGCGCTCGTGAGACATTGTACCAAAAGTGAGAAGGTGCCGGGCACCAGCATGAGAGTATAAAACAGTGGGTTATTGTACTGGTACAGCGGGAATGAAGGCTCCTTCAGAAGGCTGCTCTGTACGGGAAGGTGGTTCAAAGAGCCGCAGCAATGCGCTCGAAACCGCAGAGCTCCTGTGATAAGAAGCGAGGCGTTAGCTTGCTTTTGTGCTATGCACAGGTTCTCCCAAGGTGAGTAAACAGCAGATAAGAAAACGGTGAAGTTTTTTTCTTCTTCTTCTCCTTCTATTTGAAGTTTTCAGTAAGGCCACATCAAATTGAAAAGTGTCTCTTTTTTTCTTTTTTTTCTTCCTTTTTTTGGAGATAAATGCCACCAGGACTACAGCACACAACTGGAAGACACCTTTGCCAGGTGTAGTTTTGAGACACTACATTATTGGATACGTTAGCAGTGACTGATAGAGCGACAGATAGGAAATATTATTAGATATGTGACTGGCATACCTGTGTACACAGTAAGAATATACAGTACTAAGGCTATCGTTTGAAGTCAAAGTCTACGCTCGTTACATTAGTTTGAAAATGGCGAACAGATCTGCTCTCCTAGAAGACTGGTTTCGTGACGTGTTCTGCAGATGTTGCTATGGCTCCGTGTGACATGTACTGATGTGTATACTTTCCAGGAGACACAGCGCGCACACACACAGAGTATTGCAGGCAAGGCAGAGGCGTTGCTTAAAGCTTTTCTTTTTAAAGACTTCATAAAAACCAATGATAAAAAAATAGGCCCTCTGAGGTTTGTCCCCAATTTCCAAAAAGAAAAGAAAAAAAAAAGACAAAGTAACCTTCGCGTATGTAAAACAAACAACCCAAGACTTCAGACTTTTCCCCAAAAAGAAGAAGCAAGTATATCAAAATAAAAACACACACAAAAACCTCAATCCAAAGACTGAAAAAGCAGGCGTTTGAAGTAAGGTCACAATAACATACAGGTTGGGATTTTGGACCTCAAAAGGGGGTGGGGGGAAACAAAGCCCAAGCTCAGAGGAAGAATAGAAACTATTTGGTAACAAAAGTGTACTATATGTTTAATACAAAAAAGGTATGGAGAAAATGTACCTTTACTAAAGCTTATACAAGATCCTTGGTCCATAAAAACTATGTTATCGTCACGTTTTATGTGTGTCCCTCTGCATCCTTGCACACCCTCCAACAACAATACATCCGACCCCCTCCAAGGTTTTCAGAACTGAATGTAAGAAACAAAAATTGCTAAAGAAAGAGTGGGAGGCAGGGCGGATAATGGGGGTGGGGAGAAGGGCAAAGACATACTCGTCTTTCAGGACAAATTTTTAAGTACGTGGCGGATGTATTGTTGTTGTGGTTTCCATTCTCACAGCTGTAGAAAGGTGCTGGTGCTCTGAGCCTGCAGGAACTCACTCATTCCAAACACCAGAACTGGACAGGCAGGTCCCTAAAGTAACCACAGGCGAAGAGGGGAGGGTGAGGGGAAGGCATGACAAGGAGCACTTTATGTTTATTTCCAACAGCTGACAACGTTGTGATGTCACTCCTTCAGATTTCCCCTGCATCTGCTCCTTTGTCCCACTGATTTTTTTCCTTTGCAGCTTCTTTGTATCCAAAATGAACGCAGCACTTTAGAGTGAGTCAGTTTTTGTTTATTTCCTATAGTCTTTATATACCTTAGGGTATATTTGCTCTCAAGGCATATTTGTATGAGTGCCCTCCCCCCCCCTGTGTGCGTTAGGAGACCACAGCTGCAGCGGTGGAGGAAGAGGATGTGACCCCTGCATTGGAAGTGCTGTTGGAGCCGTACACGCTCGAGCCGGCCTCCTGGCTGCTGTTGCTGAGCAGGCTCGAGTTGCCGGCCCGCAGGATGGCCCCGGCGGCGCTGCAGTGTGGCCTCGGCCCGGGCTCCGGCGTGTAGGTGAAGGTCAGTGTGGTGGAGTAGATGATCCCGTCGTTCCTCACCAACGTGACGGGCACCTGGACGGGCTGTCGCACCCAGCGCCAGCCCTCACGGAAGGCGGAGATGTCAGGCACCACGCACAGCATGCTCTCTGCACACCTGCAGGGAGGCACGATATATGGAATAATGTTGTAAAGAAAGAGACTTTGTCTTTGCACAGTTTAGGGTTGTAATAAAAAAATTATAGCTGGTGTAGCCTCTTGATTGATTATAGTGGAAGTGTAATGTCTCAGCAGCTGCTTGTAACGATCCACGTATGTTAAAATGACTAAAACCCTGTGCTGCACAGTGTCACTGGACATGGTTACAAATAATAATACAGTAATATATCAGCTGACAAATTCCCTGCTGCCTAGCCTCAGGTTTATCACCCATAAGTCTAAACATATACCCAAGCAGTGCAGGAATCACAGTATATGTTTAGACACATCTACACAGTGAATGGGTCCAAACATGTCAGAAGTTTTGGAGTCCTGCACTGAGGTAGGTAGGTGCTCACTGTGGACTTTGATGTTCCTGTAGAGAGAGAGAGAGTGTGTGAGTGTGTGAGTGTGTGTGTGTGTGTGTGTGTGTGTGTGTGTGAGAGAGAGAGTGTAACTTCATGCTTCGTGGGTGGCAATGAAACAAAGTCGCTCAGTAAAACTCAATATGACAGAGGAAAAGTTAAGAAAGTGGGATTTTACAAGCATGCAAACATGTGGTTTACTCTCTGTTAAAATAAGCACTGCAGGCTCAGTGAACAAGAATTAGCAGATTATAGAATTAGTCTCGGGTTAACAAAAAACATCAGGTTAATGTTTGACAGTTCCTCAGCATCTGAAGTCTTAAGACAGACCATCTTGAAAGCTTTTAGAGTGAATGTGTTATGGACAAAATTTCCATCATATGTGTAGCTTTGCAGTTGTGGAGTTCATACTAATTTCAAATAATGAGGACAAGAAATCCTTAAGACTGCTCTAAACACTCAGCTTCAGTTTTTTCTACTCTTATCTCTGTGTATGAAATGAGTGAGCCGGGATATTCCCAATACTTTAATCTCAGGCACACAGCTCTGGCTATGAGCGCAGAAGCCCCACCCACCTCCTGTGGTTTACAGCCAATCAGAAGAAAACTGACTGCACCAAAGTCAGGTGTGGAATAACCCCTTCGGTCACGATGCAGGAATTTTGGTGGAGGAAAAAAAAAAAAATCTGCCAACATAATCTTTTTAGGCAGGAGAAGCCAGAAACTGAATATGACAGTACAATATATATAACCCTGTACGCGGAGAACAAAGAGATTAGAGGAGGCTCATTCTGAACTGTGAATCATGCAAAGAAACTCTAATGAAATAAAGGAATAAAAATGTGTAGGCAAAAACTATCAAAACTAAACTGTTAATAACTATAATATAAAAACTCCTCAAATTAGTCTTAGACAAAAAACACATTGAAAAAAATAATTCTAACCACAACCGTTTGTTTTCCTTCAATTAACCTGGGAAACTGATGCATGTATAAAAAGCAGCAGTGAGGTTAGAAGGAAACACAGCACACCCAATTCATTGAAAATGAAACCAAAGCAAAGGCCTACCTGTACATGGTCTCAGCCTCAACATCTCCAAACCAGACCCGCAGATTTGGAGTGAAGTTCTGTCCTGTCAGCTCCAGCATGGCGACATCCCCGCCACCGTTTAGCTGCAGGCAAACAAGATACTCAAGTGACCTGAGTGCACTGGCAGGACAAAACCAGGGGCAGCTGAAAGTTTGTGTTAGAGGGGGAAATAAAAAAAAAAAAGCTCTCTTCTGTGTACCTGTAAGCTCTCCACCACAGGCACCGGGGTGACAGGCGAGTGGACGGGGCCCATGCCCTCGTAGAAAGTGTATTCGGCCTTGTCTGTGCTGATGATTGTCCAGGAGGCGCCATCGTTGATCATCTCCTTGTTTGGTTCCTTTGGGCATGGAGTGGCCTATAGCGGGAGGTGGGGAGACAGAAATGGTGAGACCTGAGGCAATCTGACGAAAACATCAACCCACAGAAAAATAAGCCAAGAACAGAAGCAAGAGTTGAAACTCAAATTCAATGTCAAGTCAGGCTGCTTGGAGCCTTTTTCAGAACGCTACAACAATCATCCTCAGTCATCTGTGAATAGTATGATTGACTTAATCTGAGGGTGACACGACCGCGACCCTGAAATGATGCGTAGAGATGTAAGAGTGACACTGACTTGAAACTGGATGATCCTTTCTTGGGAAAGGCACAGGTACATG
The DNA here is from genome assembly GCA_024447675.2 of Pterophyllum scalare. Lineage (NCBI taxonomy): Eukaryota > Metazoa > Chordata > Actinopteri > Cichliformes > Cichlidae > Pterophyllum > Pterophyllum scalare. Next base: position 54,130 of record JAMQGT020015160.1, on the reverse strand, counting down.
CGTTCTGTGTCCTTCAGGTAGAAGGCACACTTGTGGAGCTGGGAGACGGGGTCATCGGCGTCCAGCAGCGCTGTCTGCTTGTCCACCTTCCGGATGATCTGAAAGGAGAGGAGAGGGTAAAGGATTAGCCAACTGATGGTGGAAAGTGGAAGAATAGGGAAAAGGCTAAGAGCAGGCTGAGAGTTAGGGAAAATAAAAGGTAAAGAGCAGGCTGAGAGTTAGGGAAAATTAAGTGTATAAAACATGAAAGAAACTAAATAAAGGAATAAAATTACAGTGACCTGGAAGCAAGGAGGGGTGAAATGAAGGTCAGAACAGGCAGGGAGACAAAGAGAGGGAAAAAAAGGTGAAAGAAAAGCAGAAAAGACAAGAAAAGAAAAACATGTCACTAGATGTTCAGTCAAAACATGAGTAATACACTGTAAACATCAGGCCGGTCATTTCAGAAACAGCTCTTTGTATAAAAAAAAGGGTTTTCAGTTATTTCATGTTCAACATTTGCCAAGTTTATGGTAGGCAAGATGATTCACACAGATGGCTTTAAATTTTCTTAAATGAACAGAAAACAGAGGTCATTGTGTTTGCTGCTGCTGACCTCTACAAGCTTTACAAGGAACTTGGGAATGATCTTTGACAGCAATCTAACTCCTCACAGACACATTAATGCTGACGTTAAAACTAGCATCTTTCATCTCCAGCTACATGCAAAGGTCAGTTTGCAGTTAGTTTTCAAACTGATTTTAAGATTTTATTTAATTTTTTAAAGACACTGCATGGGTTGGCACCTTCTCCTTTTTAGGTTTGCACACTCTCATTAGATCACAGAGGTCTGCTGAGCAAATGCTCCCGGCTATCTCAAGGTCCAGATTAAAAACAGGGGACATCAGGCATTTGCAGTTGCTGCTCCAAAACTGCGGAACAAACTGGCTGCCTCTTCACATCTCCTAAATTTGACACTTTCTAAACCAGTCTTGAAAAATACAGTGTTTTATTCTTTAGCTTTTAAAACAGAATGAGATCCGCTACTTTTTATTTGTGTTGCTTTACTCAGGTTTTGCACACTGCGCAGTTTATGCAGAGTTTTTCCTGACTGCAGAAATTCACATCACAGTTTTTACCTGAAAAATTTGCATATTTTCATCAGCTTGAAATATTTTCATTTTCCCTGAGGTTATTTTTGAAGAAACATAATTTTATATTTTGTGTAATGTGTTGAGGAAAAAGTTGCTGTTTTCTGGCCTTCAAATTCATATTGCTGATAAAAAATAATATTTTTTAATTCTGTTCGGCCCGCGACTCAGACTTTGTCTTCAATTTTGGCCCGGCCTATGATTGAGTTTGACACCCCTGGTATAGAAGATGAATAACTCTAGCACATTTATTTTTTCTCTGTATTTATCCTGGGACTGTTTTCATTTATTATTTAATTAATAAATACCAATATTTCAGTTCATTTACACTCGATGTACTTACTTTGTTAACGTTTATGTTACAAAGTTAGGAAAGCTGTTTAAGTTGAGCCTGATGTTGTCTTACACAAGAGTCTCCTCCTCACATTGACGGATACACTGGTACTGGGTCATTAGTCAGTATCAGCAGATATCTACAGGCAAAGTATCGGTATCAGATTGGAACCAGAGAAAGCTGGATCGGGCCATTCCTATATTTCAGTTTCTTTGTGTGTTATTTTTTCCTATCTATCTAAAAAAGTGAGATTGTTACCAGTCTGGGCAGGGCCATGCCGGTGACAGAGCAAACCAGCTTTACTGTCTGGCCGTAATGGATATAACCGTCTCTCACAGTGAACTCTTCTCCTTCTGACTCCTCATCATCCACTGCAACCATGAAGCACAAGAACAGACAGTCAGTGTTGGAACCAACCACCCACATACATAACTGTATATACAGTAAAATCAACATTCAATCAATCAACCCATCATGCTCTTTGTCTGTGACAAATTAACTGTGTAATTACTACAACACAGCACAAAGTTACGTTTACAATAAACAGAGTGTGCCACGTAGACAAGGTGACAAGCTGTCAAACTGCATCGCTTCTCTCGTGCTGAACGTCTGCATAATCGTAAGCTTGTGTAACGGATATAAAACCTTATGGAGACTCACACAGGTGGATGTAGAAAGCACCCCACTGTTGGGAGCTGGCATGAAAGTTGCCACCCTCCACGTGTAGATACCGCGTGCTGACTGTTTGGGAGCGCAGTCGGTTGAACAGTGCCACCTTGGTCCCTGATGCAATGCACACTGTGGGCAGAGACAAAAATAAATAAATTGCACAGACACAGCCGGTTACATAATGACCCAAAAACAACATGTTGCTTAGAGGTCAGCTGTGATAACAGCATGATAAGATGTGTGGAAGAAGACAGGACAGGTCCTATGTGCAGCACAGGTGTGCTACATGTGACATAACTGGGTTACTGAACAATCCATTTTCACTACACTGCCCTCTGGTGTTTAAAAATACACTATATTGCCAAAAGTACTCACTCACCCATCCAAATGATTGAATTTAGGTGTTGTAATCACTTCCACAGGTGTATAAACCAAGCACCTAGGCATGCAGACTGCTTCTACAAACATCTGTGAAAGAATGGGTCACCAGGAGCTCCGTAATAGGATGCCACCAGTGCAAAAGGTCCAGTTGTGAAATTTCCTCACTACTAAATATTCCACAGTCAACCGTTAGTGTTATTATAACAAAGTGGAAGTGATTGAGAACGACAGCCACTCAGCCACAAAGTGGTTGGCCACATAAAATCACAGAGCACGGGGTGGGGTGTCAGTGGATGCTGAGGTTGCCAACTTTCTGCAGAGTCATTCGCTATAGACCTCCAAACTTCATGTGGCCTTCAGATTAGCTGAAGAACAGTGTGTAGAGTTTCATGGAATGGGTTGTTTCCATGGCCAAGCAGTTGCATCCAAGCCTTGCATCACCAAGCACAATGCAAAGCATCAGATGCAGTGGTGTAAACCATGCCGCCACTGGACTCTAGAGCAGTGGAGAATGAAAAGTGAGAGTGAAAGGAACTCTGTCTGCTTCAGCATACCAAGACATTTTGCATAATTTCACCCTCCCAACATTGTGGCAACAGTTTGGGGATGGCCACTTCTAATTCCACATCCAGTGCACAATAAAAGGTCAAAGATCCATAAAGACATGGATGAGTAAGTTTGGTGTAGAAGAATTTGACTGGCCTGCACAGAGTCCTGACCTCAACCTGATAGAACACCTTTGGGATGAATTAGCCAGGCCTTCTCTTCCAACATCAATGACCTCACAAATGTGCTTCTGGGCAAATGGTCAAAAATTCCCATAAACGCACTCCAAAACCTTGTGGAAAGCCTTCCCAGAAGAGCTGAAGCTGTTATAGCGTCAAAGGGTGGGCCAACATCATATTAAACCCTGTGGGTTAAGAATGGGATGTCACTCAAGTTCAAATGGGTGTGAAGGCAGACAATCGAATACTTCTGGCAACATAATGTAGCTCCGATAACCTGTACAGCATTGTTCACAAAAGGAGCTTTATTATGTTAAAAATTTTAAAAAAAAAACTGCTTCAGAATCACATAAAATCTAATTAAATAACTAGTGAAGTAAATAAAATAATAAAGCACAGAAATGGCTGTGAAGAATGAAAGTTAGAAAATAATGCATAACTGAGGAAACTCAACCCAACTAAGGGATCAGTCACAATTAACATTTTCCAAAGTGTACAAACCATACAGGGGGGGGGGGGGGTTAACACCCAACATATGCTTTTCAAATCAAAAATATCTGTCAGAACTATGTATATTGAGCACTGCCACCTGACCGCCACTCTCGTTCACTTCCGGTCTGGCAGATCAATTTAAAGGCCTCATTGAATTCTCTAAAATAGGCCATCATCAATTAAACAGAAAGACTATACTGACAATATTAGACAGGAACAAGCTGTGGGTGTCGTGCAGCAGGTGTGGAAAGCAGCCAAAGCTGCCGGAAATAAATTCAACAAGGAAGTGGAAACATTGTTCCATTGTTAGTTCCACTGTTTGATAAAGGACGAATCGAGGTCCAGGGGGTGGGGTCAAGGTCAGCACTGAGGTCCAGGCGAGGTCCGGGCGATGCCATAACGTACGAAGGGACGAGGTACGAGCACAAAACACGGCTTATTTTGCTTATATCGGTAAATAGTCAGAGTCAAAGTACTTTCCCTGTCCTGCTAACGAAGCTCTGCTAACCCCATGGTAAAAAGCAATCAAGTCTTCACAATAAAAGCATCCTGCTGATTAGCCGGTACACCGCTCTGAGTATAAAGCAGCAACAGCAGGATATTTTCAGTTTACATCAGCAACGCTGACACAGCTGAAAACAAACCATAAAATAAACTGCAAAAGTACTGAAAGCATCACAGAGAGCGAGTTTACAAACAGATGTCAGGGTATGAGGTCGGCATGTCCTGTCAGTGATCGGCCCCGCTGCAGTGCGGCTGCATCAAATAACGAATGATTTTGTGGCTCGAGCGTGCTGACCAAAAGCAAGGCCCATGAAAAACTCTGGCTGGCTAGGCACTAAATCACCATGGTGTGTTAAGTGCATGTTAGTGTGTTAACACTGCTGTCAGAGCTTAAATTTACAGCTCTAGCAGACTAAGCTGAACACTTTATTTGACATGAAGGGTGAAACTAAAAGGTAAACACTAACACCAAACCTCAACATATAGAAAATGACTCACAGTCTGCATTTTTAAGGGACTGCTTCTTTTTGGAGGGCTTGGAGATGACTTTGATCCTCTTGCTGAGGAAGACGCCGATGTCTGCGCTGTTGCCGTAGAACATCTTGACAGACAACATGAAGTGCTTTCTCTTGTCAGAGTCAGATATGTACAAGGTTTTGGCTGTGCAATAATTCTGAATGATGAGGCAGAAGAAGAAACACAAAGATAAACAATTAGATTCATTTCTCTTAAAGCACTTTATCGAATGTCAACATATTAACCAGCGCTACAGCAAAAAAATAAACTTCAAACGCACTGAAGGCATGTGACAGACTTCCTGTATTTTTACTGCAAGGCATCAAGACGCAATATGTGCCGCTATGGCAGCTTCTACTGAGGAACTTCATGTTCCTGTGTGAAGGTAAATGACAGAGTGACAGTATGTGTGTGTGTGGGTGTTGCACCTTTCCCTCTAAGTTGAGCTGTTGCATTTCTTGGTCGCTGTTGCCGATGCCGATGAAGGCACAAGGCTGCGACTCCTGGTCAGAGCAGCCGTCTCGTTCCATCTGGTCCTTCTTTTTCTTCCAGCCACTGCCCATCAGATACACACAGGGAGGAGGGCAGAAGAACCTGGAACATGTGACGCACATGTAGCTATAATTTCTGACATTTAAATCGCTAGAGATCATGAAGGTTTTGGTTTTTGGAGAGAGAGATCTCTTGAGAGATGTTTAGAAAGAAATGCAGTACTATGCAAGTTGTCTATTATGTGTAGACAATGCAGGTTCATCCCTTAAATTAGGTGCCTTTTTATGCTTCAATAATTCATAGGTCAGTGCTATTTAACAAACAAAAAACATTCCTCTGAATATGGTCAGGTACAAGGACTGAAATTGAGTGGAAAAAGCAGCCAAAGAAAAACTCTGAAAGACTTGCAGAAAACCTGGAAAACCTATTGCTCAATACCACTTTAAAAATTATCATAAAGTCTGGCTCCTTGCAAGCAAAATATAAAGACTTGAGGGGTGGCTCAAGACTGTTTTTTTTTTCTTTTCTTTTTACGCATTTCTGTAACAACTCCTCTAGCACTTCACTGCACTGGCATTATAGTCCCTGCTTAAAAAAAAAATATTACAATGGTCAAACATATAAATATTGACAGAAATATATTTTTGAAAATCTGAAGACTTCAGGACAGGCAATTTACTTTTAATATGGGGAAATAAAAGGAAGAAGAGGAATGAGAGAAAGATCAGTAAGAACTGAATAATGTGCATCTCTTAATTTAAACCAGTAGAGGGCACACTTGTACTAAGCTCCAGCCAGAGTCAAAAACCTGGGTCAACGGAGTGCTATGTACAGCTCCAGTAAAACGTCTATCTTAAGGTTGTCACGCTTCCTTTTGCAGATATTACCATGAATGACCCAGCACTTAAATGATCTGTCAAGCAATAAAACGCAGCATTTTGAATGAAAAGTAACTCTTTCCCCCCGATTTTAGAAGCCTCTCATTTTAGTTCTCTTCTCCTTTGAAACACCATTTCTACTGTCAAGATAAGAACTCCCTTTAAATAACTCACAACTTCAGCTTTGTTAAAAGTTAAATCCACTCATTACGGAACGAGCACGCACTTCAAAAAAATTCATGTGCGTCAGTGTGGAACTGGAAAGTGACCCATTTCGCAACACCAGTGTCTGTCTCTGTGGGTGTTTGTCTACTTTCACCTCCTATAAAAAGCTCAGACAGCAAGAGGCAGCTAGAAAGAGGGAGACGGCAAATTAACATTCTCCGTGCGTCCACTTTCGGGGGTTTTCTGGGCTCTCTTGTTACAAAACAGAAAGAAGGAATCAGAGGGCTGACGCAGAACATGAACACAGGCTTCGCACGGCCAAAGGATGTTTAAACACATACCTGCCACTATATCTGAACATGGCGACAAAGAAATCCCTTTGGGAGTTGCTTATAAAAGGTTGCAATTTTAACCGAAAAAGTTCACACCCTGCACTGGCAATGCACAAAAGAGCAACGCAGACGACTAAAATATATGTGACAGGAGTGTTTTAATGTTCCTCTGCTGTCACTTTAACTGGATGAGACAGCTAAAAAATTATCTGAAGACTTCATCTCAAGCTCTTTCCCTATCGCTCTCTGCTGTTGTGCTCCAACTCTCAGAGGTGTCTGGGAGTTGGCGCACAACAGCCGATTTACCAAGAGATAGGCCCTGACGAGATCGCGAAGCAGCGCTGCAGCTTGGCCAAGAATCCAAGGGGAGGATGGGGAGCTAAAGACAGTTGCAGAAATCAGCATGAGGTGCGTGTGCATGTGTGTGTCTGCGTGCTGGGGGGGTGGCGGGGAGAGGAAAGAGCTACAAAAATATGCTTGAAAGTGAGAGATAAAAAGGTGAGTGCAGAGTTACAGGAAGAGCTTGAGGAAGATGAGCTAAGAGAGTGGAACAGAGCCAAAAAAAAAAGAAAGAAAAAAAAAAGAGCTCATGTTGTGAAGGCCAGTGTTCACCCTGCATTTAAACTGCAGCGTCAGGTACGGCGTGAAAGTGACGACATTAGGCTGTCATATGCGCACTCGCCTGTGAAACTCTAGACTTAAATGCTTCTCATAGTTCTCCATTTGAGCTCCCTTTTCTCCCGACTCTCTGCAGCCTTTATGTGGAAAAGGTCACCTCTCGTTTCCTCCTCTGACCTCTGGTAGATATCGGAGGTCAGGGGGGTGTAGAAGATAACCACTTAGCTCAGAGGCATGTTGGAATGCAAGTTTGTTCATCCACTCTTTAGCCTGACCCTCTTGAGTAACGTACACTACCTGTGTGTACATCTCTGCCATAAAGGCTGGATAAAGATTAGAGGTAAAGGCCAAGTTCTTAATACAAATGACTGCCTCTAGGGCACAGGTGTTTGCAAACCTAGGGATATAAAAAGCTTTAAAGCCTTGTGTTTTTAATTAAAAGAAAATGTTGAATTTAAAAAAGGCTAGAAACCGCAGGTCAGCTGCAGGCTTTTTTTTTTCTTTTTTAAGCCCATACTATCCAAAATTGCCCTTTTTTTTTTTTTTTACAGTTTTATGTTTTCTAAAATTTTAAAACTCCTTGATTTAACATGCAAAACATAGATTTCATTTATCTATCATTACTTATTTTCTCTGAATTTGTTAACTTGATGTCAAACTGTGTCTGGTCTTTTATTGTGATGCAACTAGATAGATATGCACTTATAGCACATTCATAAATGATTAAGCGTCTGATAAGAACTCCACTGGTTTTACAAGAAACTGTCAAACAATCTCAATCTAAAGACAGAACAGCCGCCAGCATCACTAAGGAAGCTAATTTAGCTGGCTGACCAACCAGATCTCAATCACAGGCGTGACCGGTTGTGCTGAGCGGGGGCTCCGCCCTCACAGCTGGACAAAGGCAAAACTGAATTGTTTGTGTCGCAGTTTATTCATCAAAAGCTTATTTTTTTGGACGTGGTTTTTAGAGATGTCGGCAGACAGTAAAGTTAAGATAAACACTGGGAATTATGAAAGCAATTAACCAACAACCAGCAGCTATGGATATATTCTCTTGTTTGAAACCAAACAAAACCAGCAAGCTGACCACTTAAATATAGAATCAGATGAGGGACGACTTCTTGTAGGCTCACAAATATGGCACACACTGAAATGGAGACTTTTCAATCAGTGTGCTGTTCTGTAGTATTTGGCACACAATGCCAGGTCTGCCTTTGCATTCAGTGATCACACTGTTGAGAATCTTTATACCACAATCAACTCCACATCAACACAACAAGAAGGAAACAGGAACCAACTCGTTGTCCTATCCAGCAATCGTGTTGTACAAATCAATTATTTAGTGAAATGTTCTCAAGGACGCAGAACACTAATTTAACAAAATAAGAACACAAATCTCCCCTCACAAAGTCCTAATCATCTAAATGACTGCTGGCTCTAGCATCAAATGGAGCCGGGGCAGCTAAACATTCTGCAATGTGTTAATCTGAAAGTGAGAGACTGAACCAAACTTGAAGATTTTATTGTTTTAAGCCCACAATCTTCTAAGGACTGTTAACAGCTGAAGAAACATGGAGTTGAAAAGAAGCTGCCGTTTCACATCCAACTCACCTTTTCTCATTGCCATAGGATTTCTGTGCAACTTTTGCATGTAGGATCATGACGGTTTGGTCACCTCGCTCCTTCAGGTAATTCCTCATCGCTTCTCTGCGAGAAAAGAAAAGAGGGGGGAAAGGAGAGATAAATTAACTGGCTATTTTCTAAACTGATAGAGGAGGTGGATATGAGTGCAATTTCACTGAAGATTGTCATCAAGTTCTTAAGAGGCAATGACCTGGTGTATAAAAAAAATAATAAAAAAAAAGAAACACAGTGCAGTACACTCGCAATGACCTCTGAAAAGCCACAGAGCCTGCACAATCTGCTAGCCAAGAAGCTGTGTTCTCCCCAGGTCCATCTGAGGTGGGGGTGGGCTGAATCACTAACGACCGGCTCGGGGGGACAGAAGAAGGGGGAGGAATGAGGGGGAGAGCGGAAGATGAAGATGCCGAGAAAGAAAAAAAAAAGGGAAAAAAAGAAGAGGGAGGTAAAGAGAGAAAGAAAACACCAGGACCAAAAAAACAAAAACAGAGCTGAGCTCACCAGCAAAGATTCCTCATATCATGTCAAAATGTTGCAAGGTCGGCACTCCAATTACTTCTATCAACTCTGCCAAAACCTCCAACTACAACCCCCACCACCTTCTTTACAGACAAGCCTGAAACTTATTTTAATATTTGGGAGACTGTTTATGTTGGACTGAGAGGCACAGAGGTGAAAGATCAGGCTTAGATGCACAATTAAAGCACATCATACGCATGGAGAGCAACGTACTCTGACCCAATCGCCACACATGCACAGATGTCAGTGACACCTGACACGCCGGGGTGCTCAGAGGGCTTCCCACTCAAACACACACACGGCTTTTCACTCTGCCACGCTATACTGGGCTGCACGCTCGGTTTAGACAGGCCCTTTGTTATGAAAAGCAAAAGGGGCCCCTCGGTGTGAGTGCGGGAGGAGAGGGTGCAGAAGAGGAGGAGAAAGTATGATAGGACAATTATTTTTCTGATTATTTCAATCTCATGGCAAAATTAAAAATCTGTATTTTCTAAATTACTGAACATCAGGAGCTATAAATGAAACTAATAGAAGTACAATCCCTGAATTCCACACAGATTAGGCCATTTAACTGATTTGAAGCAGCCTGATATCATTTAAACACCACATGGGGAAAATGATATCAAGCCGGGGAACGGGGGTTGGGGGTGAGGTACATAAGACTCCAGTTAAACACTGTGGAAAACAGTGGTTTCATTAAAATCCTGGACTTGTCTGCACGGATGTGTTTAAGATGTGATTAAGTGAAACCCTTCTCTGGGAAGTGAGTGAAACCATCACTGGTGTCAGACGCAGACACACAGTCACTCGCTAACCCCAGGGGGGACTCCTGTGCTCACAGCTCTGATTGATTACGAAGAGAAAACGAGGTCCAGGCCTGCTGATGTCAGACCTGCAGGGCACATGTCACACTTCTGATGTTGCCTGTGACCTGCTGCTCTCACAGGAAGGATGACTCACAAAGTGCGCGCGCACACACACACACACACCTTATACACAATCAGTATTAATCATATTTCTCTTATTCCATTTACATAGGGTTAGGGTGACTATCAATCAGTATGCTAAGAAGCAACTTCTGAATGTTTTATGCTACACTTTACCTTCTGACACTGGCTGCAAACTCCACTTATTACTTTTACAAATTTACGAAACACTCAAAATAAAAACCTTTAAAGCAATTTAAATGGAAAAAACTAACAAAAACTATCAAAATACATAATTTTGAAAGACAGGTGAAATGCACAAGCAGTTGAGGTTTTGATCCCTAACCTCATTACCATTTTTGACATGACAACGTAGGGTCCACTGAATAAGGTTCAGAGACCCGTATGCAACCACCTGGCAAATACTGGTCTCTGGGAGTGGAGCATGGGGGAGCGGGGTGTATTTGCTACCAGTTGGCAAAAACCTCAGTGTGATTACTTTGGTTACTAGTGGTTTGTCACGGTTGCCCATAGTTTCTCAACAGTCTGAGTTGTACTGAAACTGTGACATGGGACACAAACAAAAAGCATACTTTTTGTTTGTTTCCCACTCTACTTTTTTTTTTTTTTAATCCTGAACTCTAATCAAGAAGCTTTATGTGATTCACAGTTAAAATAAGATAAAGATAATAGTTTTGAGATATTAAGCTTTAAAGTTTTTGCACTCTGTACAGCAAAAATTACACATGGAATAAGTCTTGTTCACACATGATTATGAAACTCACCCCATACGTATTCTAAATCAGTAAAATCAAAATCCTTTTACATGTGCAAATGGGTTTTTTTTGGAACAAAGAAATGCAGATAGAACCTTATAATTCTAAAAAACTCTTTTTGTTTGGAATTATAAGGTTTATCTGATTTACTACTGATTTTCAAGGACTGAAAAATAGCTAACTTATAGTAAGTTTTAAACCATAAAATTATAGATGTAATAGAGTGTCCACAAGTATGGTTAAATCAAATTTAATTAACTCTGACATTTTTTTTTTAAGTTTCTTCTTTCATGGCAAACTGTTTTTACACATACATTTCCCTTTAAAAGAACTAGAAGACGATGCTTGACAAAGTTTTATCTTTGAATGTTTCAATACTACAACATCTATTACACAATTTTAAAATTGTACAATTAAAAAAATATGAATAATAAGACTGAGCCCTTTTTTTTCCCCATCCTTTATTTTTCCACAAGTTTTTTTTAATATAACTCAGCATAGAATTACATGAAAACGAACAAAATAAACACTACGAACAAAATAAAATTTAAAATAAAAAAAAAGTAAAATAAAATAAATTGAAAAAATTTAAGAGGGGTATACTTTGACATATAAATAAACTCAAATTTCAATAAAAATTGTACAGGGAGTCATTTAGCCTAGAGCTTTATAAATTTTACAAGCTGCAATCTACCTGAAAAGGTAACTCTTTCCATCCTGTATAATCCATATATGATTTGGTGCCAATCATGCAGGAATGGGACTTTTCTTAACCATTTCTTTGTGATAAATTTTCGGGCCTCTAAACTTAAAATACAGAATAAACATTTAGACTCTGAGTCCATGTCCACTGAGTACAAAAATCCAAATAAAAACTCATCCCACCTAAAAGGTAGACTTTTAGACTTGGATCGTCAATCAAAATCATTCTGCTATAAAAACATCACTGACAATGAATTTTTGTTTTAGTCGTATTTATTCAGGAAAAATCCAACAGTTTCTTTGCTGTCTCTTTGTTTTTCCCTTTTAATTGCTCTTCTGGAGTTTGATGACAATAATAAAAATAGACAGAGCTCATTAACATGGTACCACTGCTAAGTCATAGAATATATTTAAATCTAAAGTCATTATTCAAATCAATAATATTTTATATGTGAGGTAGCTTATATTATGACCTTTGACTATTCTCAATATTGCCAAGTACATTGTTTGTTTCTCTGACCACAGACAAACAATACAAATCTAGTGTTGGCGCACTAGCTTGATGGCTAACAGTGCAAAGAAACAGCTCAGTGTGATCTAAAACGATCAAAGGTTCAGAACTTGCCTGTCATTAGTACTTCTGTCTGTTGTCAACTCATTTTTGAAATCCTCAACCTTTGCATTTTGTGAATAAAATGGCCAAAGTTGTATATAATTTTAAAAAATCTCTTGCATATTGCTGATAAGTGGTCAGAGAATAAGAATATGCCAATTTCGTCCAGATAGAACCTTATAATTCTGGGACGATATACTGACCTTATCTGAAACTTTGGCCATGTTTGATATAAGAGCATCCACCACTGTAACAGTCCACTCAGAGAATACATTCAGTTAAGAGATCTTTGTGCTTTGTCAGTCATTTTTAAACTTATGTTGCCAACACTTTGGAATCAGTTCTCGTCCCCCTGACAAAAGGAAATAAAACACCAAAAAAAAAAAAGAAAGAAACTTTATAATCAGAGTCAGGGTCACACTCATAAAAAGGAAAACAGTTTGATCAAATATTTAAATACAATGGCACGTAGTTACTGCATGACCACAGAATGTAATGCTAGTGTTTGTTAAGTGTCGTGCGACAGCCTCAGCTTGTGGTTGACACTGTTTCAGTGCTCACTAAACCCTTCCAGACCACTGTGGCTGAGTTAGGGAGAGACCATTCTCCATCGAGACAGAATTTTTTGGCATACGATTATGCTCTGACTCACAGCGGATCTTTGCATGCACCGATTTTTACTTCAGAGCTCCTCGTAATAACCGCTGAATAGATAACAAAGATGCACCACATGTGGCAGCAATCATATGAAACTGAATAGCCTACGATCAAATGAAAAAGAAAAAAAATGAAGAAAAAAAAATCCCCAAACAGTGGGTCCATCTATACAAACTTGTGCTGTGTAGCCAAGCATTGTTCAAACCCACAGAATTTTACATGAAAATCTAGTGGTGAACAAAAACATTATAAAAGATACCAAATATGTCTTTATGGATCGGGGGGGGGGGGAGAGACGAGTGTAAGAAATCAAAAATATTCCCATCCAATATAATGCTGGCGTATTGGGTTTGAATACTTATGTATTAAAAACATTTAAAAAGATGATAGATGACTATCATGAAATCATAATTCTGTTCAACCGAATCATCAGTAACTTGCACAGCAGCTGCGGAACTGAGGGGAAATCCCTAGAAACAGATAAAAGCAGCATTTGTGCGTTTGCTCTCCATATCGTGTTGTTGCACTGCAAATTACCATTATTATTCAGTTTTCAGTAATGTGTCAACAGGGTTTTTCCTGCCACCCCGCCCAAAAAGATTTGGACTTCCCCAAAGGAATAGACGCATAAAAGAGATTTAACAAATATCGATAACTGTCACAAGAGGAACAGATATTTTGTCCCACACTGGTAAACACAGCACATTCATCCACTGAGCTGAAGCGGTCATAAATATAGGTGCCAGACACATGACTTACTCCACAGTCACCCCAGCCTTTTATACACAAACCGCTATGCCCACGTATGCATTAATAAAAGAAAAATGGAAACAGGATATGGTTTCAAAATCTTTTCAGATGATTTGCATTATGAAATGTGACTGACACCAGGAGAATAAGGAGGTTCCTGTTGCTCAAAAGGCCGTCTCTTACTGATGACTCTTAGCTATCGATAAAAGACGAGGCTTTGATCTAACACATCCATCCTAACATTACATTACGTCTGAGCAATCGCTCGTGGGTTACACATAGTGAAACACAAGCACACGCGCCACAGAGACTCAGTGTCTTCCTGAGCGCTGGAGGTGGAAGGAGAAGTGAGAGAGACAGTGACTAGAATCAGCTCAACTTCCTGTGTCAGACTAGCATGCAACAGAAGTACAACATTTTTGTGCAGATTAATATATATGAGCAACAACTACACACACACACACACATATATATATATATATAAACATTTCAGTTTGTATTTATATTTATATTCGAGGGCCAAAATCAAAGACAGGAAATGAGGGTCATGCCAATTAAAACAAGCACACCCACATGTAATAACACTATTAACCACAGATGAGCAATGACAACACACACTTACACAGAAACGTAACTCAGGAACAGCATCGGAGTGGCAGGTATCATTTTTGATACATTTTTTCCAGAGAATGTGCTAAAAGGCAGCCAGCAACACAGAGTAAAAAAGAATCAGAAGCATCAGAAATGAAACATGCGGGCAAGATCGAGCAAGAGAAAAATCAGAACATATAAAACTAAAAAAAGATGTGCTTGAGTGGTGAGACAGAAATGTGCCAGACTGACTTAAATTTAAAAAAAAAAAGAAGAAGAAGAAAAAAGAGGCATATCTTTAACAGCAGGCGTTACATGATGTGTGTGTGTGTGTGTGTGTGTGTGTGTGTGTGTGTGAGTGAGTGAGAGTGAGAGCGAGAGCGAGAGAGGGGAGGGGCGAGGTTGAACCAGGCTACAGATGCAGCAGAGCAGACAGGCATCTGTCCTGTACATCTGCCACAGCGTCTACAGCAGAGCAGCATTGTCACAAGACCCACTGAACACACATACAGAGAGAGAGAGAAATAGCTCAATTAAAATGATCAGACATTAATTAGTTTGTGCTTTGTGCATCACAAAAGGTAGATTACGCACATTTGTCGTGTCAGGCTTTAGGTTAAAACATCAGCCACTTTAAACTCCTTTTAAGAAGCTAGGAGATTTGGCCTTCACACGAACGCCCACCTTACTGTTTGATATCTGACCTCCAGAACAGCCATGTAAGCCCCTAAAACACCCACAAAAAAAATTGGAGAATTGTTGAAAACAGCGGGATCTTGCTACAGCTTGCACTGATCGCAGCTCTGATAATTTACTACCTGGTACACAGACTGTTAAATGCTGTCACTGTGACATTTAGGGGAGTTGTCACATAGCCGGAGGGATCAACAACAAATACACTGCTCAAAAAAAATAAAAGGAACACTTAAACAACACAATATAACTCCAAGTAAATCAACCTTCTGTGAAATCAAACTGTCCACTTAGGAAGCAACACTGATTGACAATCACTTTCACATGCTGTTGTGCAAATGGAATAGACAACTGGTGGAAATTATTGGCAATTAGCAAGACACACTCAATAAAGGAGTGGTTCTGCAGGTGGGGACCACAGACCACTTCTCAGTACCTATGCTTTCTGGCTGATGTTTCGGTCACTTTTAAATGTTAGTGGTGCTTTCACACTCGTGGTAGCATGAGACGGACTCTACAACCCACTCAAGTGGCTCAGGTAGTGCAGCTCATCCAGGATGGCACATCAATGTGAGCTGTGGCAAGAAGGTTTGCTGTGTCTGTCAGCGTAGTGTCCAGAGGCTGGAGGCGCTACCAGGAGACAGGCCAGTACACCAGGAGACAGGCCAGTACACCAGGAGACAGGCCAGTACACCAGGAGACGTGGAGGAGGCCGTAGCAGGGCAACAACCCAGCAGCAGGACCGCTACCTCCGCCTTTGTGCAAGGAGGAACAGGAGGATCACTGCCAGAGCCCTGCAAAATGACCTCCAGCAGGCCACAAATGTGCATGTGTCTGCACAAACGGTTAGAAACCGACTCCATGAGGATGGTATGAGGGCCCGACGTCCACAGATGGGGGTTGTGCTCACAGCCCAACACCGTGCAGGACGCTTGGCATTTGCCAGAGAACACCAGGATTGGCAAATTCACCACTGGTGCCCTGTGCTCTTCACAGATAAAAGCAGGTTCACACTGAGCACATGTGACAGACGTGACAGAGTCTGGAGACACAGTGGAGAGCGATCTGCTGCCTACAACATCCTTCAGCATGACGGGTTTGGCAGTGGGTCAGTAATGGTGTGGGGTGGCATTTCTTTGGAGGGTCGCACAGCCATCCATGTGCTCACCAGAGGTAGAATGACTGTCATTAGGTACCGAGATGAGATCCTCAGACCCCTTGTGAGACCATATGCTGGTGTGGTTGGCCCTGGGTACCTCCTAATGCAGGATGATGCTAGACCTCATGTGGCTGGAATGTGTCAGCAGTTCCTGCAAGATGAAGGCATTGAAGCTATGGACTGGCCCGCCCGTTCCCCAGACCTGAATCCGATTGAGCACATCTGGGACATCATTTCTCGCTCCATCCACCAATGTCACGTTGCACCACAGACTGTCCAGGAGTTGGCGGATGCTTTAGTCCAGGTCTGGGAGGAGATCCCTCAGGAGACCATCCGCCACCTCATCAGGAGCATGCCCAGGCATTGTAGGGAGGTCATACAGGCACGTGGAGGCCACACACAATACTGAGCCTCATTTTGACTTGTTTTAAGGACATTACATCAAAGTTGGATCAGCCTGTAGTGTGTTTTTCCACTTTAATTTTGTGTGTGACTCCAAATCCAGGCCTCCATTGGTTAATAAATTTGATTTCCATTGATGATTTTTGTGTGATTTTGTTGTCAGCACATTCAACTTTGTACAGAACAAAGTATTCAATGAGAATATTTCATTCATTCATTCAGATCTAGGATGTGTTATTTGAGTGTCCCCTATTTTTTTGAGCAGTGTATCAGGTGAATTGAACCATGTATTTATGATTTGGATACAATAGCTCCATAGTGTAGCAGTTTATACATTCACCTATCACACTAAAGATCCCCAGTTTGATCAAGGGAGGAGCCGCAAATCCCTTGGGGGTTGCATCAGGGGTTTTCGGACCAGTACAAAGTGGAATGGTGGTTATAATTGGGTTCTTATAATCAGCTAAATCAAAACATGCACTGCTACCTAATGTGGCAACCTCTTGTGAATAAGAGAGCAGCCAAAAGTTGCTGTTTATATATAATGAAAGTTAACTGTATACTACGCTGATTTTGTGAATATGTGAAGAGCCCATGTGAATCGAGCACAAAACCCTTATTATAAAAAATAATACAAAAAACATCCAGAGAACAAAAACATTAAACACCTCCCTAGTTTGATCACCACAGGGTACTCTGTGGGTTTGGAACACCACAAACAACAAGCTGATCCAAATACAGTCAGAGTATAAATGAGTAACTAACTAAACATAACAAATTTTAGGGAAATCTGGTTGTGTGTCTGAAAGAAAAATAAAACATATAAGTCGATATATCAGATTTTTACCAAGGGTTAGTATCAGGGTCATAATAGTTTTGGATTTTACATCATATTTTAGCTTTAGTTAGTTTTTACTTTTTTTCCCTCTAATTCAGTTAGTTTTAATTAGTTTTCAGAGTGGTTTTGCTCATTTTTATTAGTTTTTATTTTTGGTTTTATGCTTAGTTTTAGTTAGTTTCAGTATTAGTTTCAGTATTTTCATATTTAATCAGGTACCCTTTAAAGACACCCTTTACAGAAATGTATTCAACCACCAACTGTTCACAGACAGCAGCACTACATGCTAAATGTGTGTAACATTAAGGACACACATGAACATCAACAGGGAGAAACAAAGAAAAATATGAACTCCAAAACTCAATAAATTCTACAATAAACTCCCAAGTTCAGCGTCAGTGCAGTAGATTAACAACACCTACATGTGGTGTTTGATACAAACAAACTCTCTGAAGGAGTCAAAGGTCAAATCCAGCTGCATCCTGATGTTCTCCACCTGAAGCTGCTTCTGTTTTGGAGCTGCTCATGGAGCTAGCTTGGTTAGATGCTCCTAATTAGACTTGCAGGGTCTTTGCGGCCTCTGTACACAACCTACTGAAGTGGCCGACCTCATGTCCGTATTTATGCTTGTGTAGCTGGATTGTGTGTGTTAATTACCTTGTGGTTGTGTGCTGGTGTTTTTGGTCCTCGCTCTTTGTGCTCAGTTTTTTGGCTGCAAACATATTTGTCCCTGTTTTTTCACTTTCTTCATTCCCTCACATCCATTCCGATAGTTCCAGCAGTCTCCCTCCAGGAATTTGTTGATATTTGTGAGTCCTTATTTTAATGCTTTGATTATTATTCCTAATTTTTATTATCTGACTGATAAAGTAGGCAGAAACGCACAAGGACTAAACAGGTTAATCACAACGTTGCGGGCTGCGTGGACCCGACATGTAGTCACGTTTCTCCGGAGGTGGATGCCAGGTTACCTCGTAGGATGAGAGCAGTTTCCGTAGCTGCCCTGTGTGCGCTTTTCAGGTAGACTTTGACGGTGGTGGTTTTTCCTGACTGAGGAGTGTTCCACACATTTTCAATCATCCACAACAACACACTCGCTGCTATCTGTGCTATTGTAGTTTAAAAAAGAAAAAAAAAAACTCCATATGAGACTCTGCTGCTTTCTCTGCAGACCGCTGCATTACTTTGAGGAGCAGCGCGGTGTGCACGCGCACGCACATGCGCACGAACGCACACAGTTGCCCGATGGCGCTCCCAGCTTAAACTCGGAGAGCGGAAAAAAGATTTCATATCAATCCACAAGACTGTAAAAAAAAAAAAAAGACAACATCTATAATTTCAGTTAGTTTTAGTTAGTTTTATAAACTCACAATTCAGTTTTAGTTAGTTATTGTTTTTTCCTTTTAATTTTAGTTTTTATTTATTTCAGTTAACGACAATGTTTTTTCAATTTCAGTTTTTGTTATTTCGTTCGTTTTCATTAACTATAATAACCCTGGTTGGTATACAGTCCTATATCACTCAGGTTCTATTTGCAGAGGCAATGATAATTCTTGCTCAGTAGCCTGTGCTCATTTTCCAAATGTTTTCTTACTTTTACAAACTAAATCATGTTAAATGATTTTTTCCCCCTTTTATTTTTTTCAAATGACCAGTAAATTACTTGCCAGGAACTTCAGACTCTGCAAAGCAGGTCTTTCCTCTTTTACACATGATAACCAGCTTCTGACAGGGGCAGATCCCAGCCTGTATTCTCATGTTGTGTCCGTTTGTATAAATTGGTGCAAGTGGACATGTCTGAACCCTAAAATTGTATGTGTGCTCATTTCCAGCTAAGTAGCCTTCCTGACGGTGTGGATCTCCAGGACCTGGAGGTGTGGCTGCCATAAAAAGCTCTAGCAGGATGCTGCGCTATTTTAGAGCAGCACCCAAAGAAAACCTGTGGACATGAGGGCTCTAAGTCAGATTCACAGACCAACAAAGACCACAACCATAGTTACATAAACTGAATGCGCTCTGCTGTGCCTGTTTGGTAAAGACTGTTTTCTGTCAGTCATATTTCTGGCCATCAAAAACCATCAGACGAATCGAAGGGCCGGTGCGAGCCAGCGGACTGGCAGCACATGAATAAAGAGGGGGACACATCAAAAGGTGCTGGGCCCCTTTTTCCAAAACCACGTTCGGCTGTTCCAGGCAACATGCAACCCCCTCATTTTCCCCGCTGAGTGCCACGCGGAAAGCCCGAGCAACACACACACACACACACACACACACACACACAACACAGCTGTTCTGAATAACAAAGACAAACACCAACAAGCAAACAAGTGCACATGCATACACACTCATCAAAAAGCAAACCACATCATCCATCAATGGTCTGTATTCACCCAAATGTTACTCAAAGTGACTTGGAGCAAACTTAAGAGGAATGGAATAATCAAAAACTTACAGTGCGGCTAGTCAAAGCTACACACAGTAAGAACAGTACAGCGCAGAGCGCACACATTTGGACCGCGAGGCCTTAGAAAGGGTTATTTATTACTTCTCTAGCTTGTTTCTCCACAAACAACTGCAAAAAAAAAAAAAAAAAAAAGGTATGGTTCATTTCAACACAAGCACATTAAAACAGTCCCAAAGGAGGTGAATTTGTGGAGAGCTAAGTAATGAGTAATCAATACCAGAACAAAAATTAGGTAATACAGCAAGCAGGGGTCAACAGAAAGCAGCTGTGCAGGACTGCACAGTAAAACTGCATATGTTATGTTATTGTTGTATCAACAACAACATTGCAGTTAATCAGCAGCAATGCTTAGAGATACATTTATAACTCTGCATCACCACTTCTAGAAATCACAACCAGAAATGAGCTCCTTGTTGGCTCAACAAGTTTTATGTGATGAATCTTCTGGCTAATGTAAAATAATAAAAACACTTATTAAAATTAGGGGTTGAAATCATAGCGGTAACAGCAAAGAGCAAAAACTATATTTATGAGACACTGCGATGTCAGGGTTGTTCCAGTGGACGATGATGTCAGAGATCGACAAAGTTCAAAGTTAATGGCGACAACTTGTAAATCAAGGAGGTTTTTTTTTTAAACTAATTTCCCCAATGATACACTAACACTGTCATTGTGCTGCGATCCACATTAAACTGAGCCTGCACAGCCAGTTTGTGCCCAGACTTTGGCGTGCTTGAAGTTTCTGTTTTGTGTACGTGTGTGTGTGTGTGTGTGTGTGTGTGTGTGTGTGTGTGTGTGTGTGTGCTACATGCATCCATCATAATCATGATAAAAAAAGAAAAGGGGGATTTTTTTTTAATTTATTTATTTACTTATTTTTGCAGGGTTGTTTTAAAAAAAAAAAAAGTTAATGACAAATACTTTTGGGAGGGGCATGCTCCTAGAATAGATTTTCACAACACTACCAGCACTATGACATCAAAATAAGCTCTAAAGGGACCGCGAGTGCACACTCACCTTGTTAGGCGTTGTGGCTGAGGGCGCTCCCCGAACTTCCTGCAAAGACACAAGGTGAGAAAGAAGACATGAGTGGGCTGGTTATCAACCACAAGCACACGCAGAGTACACAAAGCATGACAATAACGGTGCGTGTGTACACGCCATTACCTGGCCTTGACAGCATGTAATGGTAGTGTGTTCAAACAGAGGATGTGCCAAACGACACACAACTTGTTTGCCGTGAAAACACGTTTTTGTTTTCACTGCAGCCGGCAGGTTAAAGCAAATTAACTTTGTTCAGACTAAATGCTGTCGTGTGGCTCAAGAGCAGAGAGATTTTAAATGGTACTCTGAGAACATCTAACCATACTTATCTCTACTATCTAGGCACTACAACCTGTATCTTAAAATAACATGTGGATGTGGTCATGTAGAACTCATTGATATCAGAACATCAAAACACGCAACAGATACTACAATATCAGCTTTCTGGCTTTGTATTTACAAATCTGATTTTTAAAAACTGAACAAAAACATCTGACTTGGTAATTTCTTGGCAGTGCTTCCAATCCAATTGTGCTAAAGGCAAATTTGACTTGGTCTGAGGAGGAGTGCAGCACTTTGAAAACTAAACTCAGCACAAAAAGTAAGGAAATTTATGTTTGGTCAATTATTTATTTGTTTTATCGATTCTTCTTGGCAATGAATCTCATACCATTGGAAAGCCTGTTTATTTCCCCTTAAATGGTGCACCATTTGTAAGGAAAACGTATTTGTGGGTTGAGCAGCAATTCAATTCAATTTATATCACGCCGAGTCACAACAACAGTTGTCTCAAGGCGCTTTATACTGTATTGTAAGGTAAAGACCCTTCAATAATACAGATAAAACCCAACAATCAGATGACCCCCCTACGAGCAGACTGTGGAGATATGAGATTGCCATCGGTTGCAGAGTCTCATCTCGATATTTCTCTGCATTGAGATGCCTCCAATGATGACGAGCCTGATTATCAGCAGGGGTAACAGAAGCTCAAAAAGAGAGTCAATATGCTGCTTGGCACTGAGAAGAAAATATGAGTGGGTTGGTTATCAACCACAAACACACGCAAACTAGGCACCGCATGACAAAAACAGTGCATGTATACATGCACAGAAAACACAGTGTGGCCTTGATATAATGGCAGTGTGTTCAAACAGTGGACATGCCAAATGGCACACAACTGTTTGCAGCGAAAACACGTTTTTGTGTTTGGCACTGGCGGAGAAGACGTTTTTCATAGGGTCAGCCACGTACTCAACTCTGCTGCTCAACCCACAAATAGAAATTCTTTGGCATTTTAAAATTTAAGATACTGCACTAATTCAATTCCTTCATTGTTATTTATAAATTAGTAGCACAGTATATAAAATTTCAACAGGAAAACTGAACAGTTTCATTTATTCTGTGAATACACAGTATTGTGTGTAAAAATACAAAACCAAAATGTTTGAAGATGATTGTTCAGTTCAACTGAACACAGAAGGTATCATACCTTTATCATATCATAACTTTATAAAGAAAAAAACCTCACCAGAGCAGGGCACTGCTCAGGTTAAAAGGTCTCTGCTATAATGACCTGTTTTAGGTCCACGCATAGTGGTTCAGGGAAATGGTACAAATGAGCCAAGAAAGTAACACATGCTTAGTTAATGAGTCACCCAAGAGCCGCAGTGAAACAAGAGCTAGACACACTGAACCTCCAAAATGGCTTGTTTGGTTGACAGTAAAACCAGATGATTTTTCATGTACAGAGACATCATTCAATTACACACTGACTCAAACACAACCGCAACAAAAATGCAAGAAGGAGGGGGAAAAAACCAAAAACCAAACAGACCATACATGTAGGAAATGCATAACCTCCAAGTCAAAAGCAAGAAGAATATCAAACATCTACAGGTAGCACTGGGGGGGGGGGGCGTAATCATTACCTGCTTTGTAAGAACATCTTGGGACATTAGGCAAGAGTCAGTCACACAATCCTTTGTCAAAAGACCATGTTTTTATGCTGCTTCATTTATAACATTCTATCCTGCTGCAGATCGGGGCCTACCGAGGCTAGCAGCAGTCTAAAGATGTGGTTGGAGTTCGTCAGCAGGTCCTCTATTAGAATAACAGGAGAACCATATAAACGGCTCTTTGGGGACCTGGCTGGGGACTGCTGGTTAGCGGTGGCTGAACTCACTAATTAAAATACATACACCTCTGCATAAATAAACTACCAGCACAGTCCAAGCTTTCACAGGTGTGGGTGTTTATGGCACAGCCTGTGAATAGAAGACAGCATGTCGGATGAAGAAGGAAGCGCACTAACAAGCTTTTAAGAATTTTCAAAAATGGCAGCTCTAAGAACTAATCTGAGAAAACAGGAAGCATTTGAGAACTGTAAATTATTTTCAAGTTGAGGTGACATGCGATTGTGCACACGTCTGCCTGGACACAAGACCTGAGTTTAACTAAAGCTGCGAGGTGAATCATGACTGAGATGATGGAGCGTTATTCTACCCAAGAGATCATGCAGTAAAGGACTGCTCTGAGGCTTTCAACAGTTTAAAGCTTAAACCCTAACACCACAAAGAAGATGATTACAGGATCATATGTGTCAGGTAACTATTTTTGCTCTCAGTTTAATGTTGACAATTTAACTTCATGATACTATCTTTATTCGATCTTTACAGTGACTGGTGGTATATGAGGCTGGCATAATCACGGAAATTAAAAGACTGTCCCAAATGTTGAAAGCTGATTTGAAGTCAAATTCAGCCTGCTGGAAAACTGATGAATCAATATACTGTGACTGAGTCATACCCAAACTCTTAGTAATAGCTGTAGAAAGGAAACCACTGCAAACAACCACATGTACAGCGACGGGTGTAAAGTTACAACATATCTCAGCTGAGCATGATGGTTTTATGGTCAACGTCTTTCTTTTTTGCTGGTAAAGCAACAAGTTGAGCCTTTTACAAACAACACAGTTTTTAAAAAAAATTGGCAGTCTACTCAGCACTAAAAGAGAAACAATTAAATCTGCTAGCATCCTTAGAGCGAGCAGAAAAGAACAAAAGTCACAAAATTTTGTCGATTATTAAATCACTTCTAGTCATAACTTTCTTGGGATTTTCATCTTTTTTTTTTCACCTCCTAGCTGGGTTGTAAATCACCAAGATTGCGCCAGCAATATTTGAATGGATGAACCTAAAGGCTAAAGAGGTGGACTAAAAAGCCCAAACTCTCTTAGGCAAGGTTTCTTGTCATTTCTTTAATTAGTCTTCAGGAATAGTTCTCCAGGCTTCTTGAAGGACATTCAAAGCTCTTCTTTGGAAGTTGGCTGTCTTTTGCTTCATTCTCTTTCAAGTTGATTCCAGACTGCTTCGATAATGTAGAGGTCCAGGCTCTGAGGAGGCCAATCCATGACTGACAGTGTTTCATTGTGTTTTTTTTTCTATCCAGATATGCTTTTACTGCATTGGCAGTGTGTTTGGGGTCAGTGTCATAATGAAAAATGAAGTTCTTAATTTTAATCAGTTTTGACAAGATCACCACCGGGTGAAATGCAGCTCCAAACCATGACAGAGCCCTCAACTGTGTTTTACAGTTTTGACTGTAGACACTCACTATAGTCCCCCTCTCCTGACCTTCATCTGCTGAAGACAGCAGATGAAGGTCAGTGTGGAGTAGTTTCCACAAAAAAACTAAATGGTGAGGTACAAGGACTGGACTGAAAATGAGTGATAAAGCAGCCAGTGTCCAAAGAAAAAGGCATCCAGAAGGCCTGGAGAACTATTGCTCAAGACCACTTTTTGAAAAAGAAATTACAGGACAGTCTGGCTCATTGGAAGCAAAATATAAAGAAATGAGGGGTGGCTTGAGACTTTTGCACCATACTGTAAAAGCAATTTTAAACATCCAATCTGGATATGTATAGAACAGAAAAATATTCTTGGTTACACCCTAACCTACAGGTAGCATCCTTATAGGGAGGACAAAGAAAAGCCATTTGTCTAAGACTGACCATTACAATTTTGATGCTGTGTATGAGACCTTGGTGGAGCCTCAGTAAATGATCACAATAAGGGACTGGATGTGAAGCAGTGTGAAATAGTCAGAATAACAACTGCTAAATCAAGAGTTAGTGGGTGGCAAAAAAATAAAATAAGGAAATATGATTAAGAAAGAATCCAACAGACCACCTTCTGTTTTACAAGAGCGGGTGTTGGTGGTCAGGAAATTACTTTTGTTGTTTTCTTCCACACAAAAGACTTTAAATATGCCCTGAACATTTTCTCAAATGAAACGCTGCATACTCTTTATAATGTGTGACTTAATTACCAGCGAATTAACTGGTCTCTATGGAGGCCGGTTAGCTCTACAGTTATATTGTAATACAGCGGTTTGGAAACGTCCAAGTTTAGTGCACGGCTCAATGAAATAAGAGCTACAAAACAGTGTCCATTTTCTATTTATTGACTCGAGACTGAAATTTTATTTAAATTTAAACCCCAAGAATCTGAATCTGCATATCTGGGGGAGCAACTAATTTCCCACAGACCAAGGACACCTCATTAAAATATCCCATGTTTTTTTTCATAAGCCAAAAAAACGAAGGAAAAGAAAAAGAATCAGTTCACCATTGTGTACGAGAATGAAAAGCAGCACATCTGAGAACCCTAAAAAGGCAAACGAATGGGCAGAAGACTAAACAACTAACTGAGTATTACCTACTCTAAGTCAAAATGTGAGATTCCCAAACATGAATATCAGCTAACAAAAAACAGGTTGGGTTTAAGTGCCCAGGTCTGCAGGTCTAGATATTAGTCACCAGAGTAACATCAAGAGAGCTGCCCAGTGTGTCTAACCAAAAACAGGATGATTAGGAGTTTATTCTTGTGTAGGATGTGGTAGCTTTGCATGCTGCTTATAAGTATGTCACTACATTGAAGACAGCATCAGTAAACAAAATGTGTCACTCAACTGGTTAGGAGGGTTAACATGCAAGCACAGGACTCAGGTTTTTGAAGTCCTGACGCCACAAAAAGATGAATAAAAATAACAAAAAAGGTAAGGGAAAGAGACAGAAGGGAAGGATGAAGAGGAAAGACAGAGAAACCGAGAGCATGATCAGTGCCAGAGACAGACGGTGGGAAAGGAGGTGGAATAATTATAAAGGAGGGCAATCAATAAGGTTCCCACAGTGAAACACTGATGCCTCAACAAGCTAATGGATTCCAGACTGCTCTCTTTCTCTCCCCCCCCACCTCTTCCTCCCGCTTCCAAACCTCACCCAAACCACTGCAGGCAGGGCGCAAACGGGGAAGAAACAATGCGAGGAAAGTATAGGGGAGATTACAGGCGAGGCAAGCAAGAAGAGGATGGTGCACTGTGGAAAGAGGGAGAATGGGATCTATGAGGAGATCAAATTTAAGGATTTGGAGGAGGATGGAGGGAGAAAGGAAAGGAAAGCATCTTTATTTGCTATGGCTGCACTTACTGTATTTTTTTTATTTTTTATTTCCTGTTATCAGATGAAAGTAAAAGCCTATAAAATTCATACCAGATATCATTCACAATATGTACAGATAAAACTTCAAGTCTCATCTACCACATTCAGGTTCTTCACTGGGGTTATATGAAAACATTGTGGACAGTAAGACTGATTTTACTGCCAAGTAGAGCAGAAAGATGAAGGCGGTCAATGGTTAAAGAGTTAGCTTAGCAAGTTCTGTGAAAAACCACAGTCCACATTTCCATTCACTTCCACACTCATTCGAGACACAAAACACCAACAAGAAAAGACCTAGCACAGGAAACCACAAAAGGTAGCGCTGCAAAGGCAAAAGAGAGGCACGCTGACTGTTGCAACTGCAGTTGTTCAGGTAGGCTTGTCTACGGCAAAATGTCTACTTTCATGCCAAAGTTCATCAAAGTTCAGTCCACAGTTTGGTGACTCAAACCATGAACATTAGCACAAAAGTAACCTGAACCCTAACAATTGTGAATTCTCAATGTGCGCAGAGATGATATTTCTAACTACACTTAAGCCTTCCTTTAATAGTTTTCATTCAGATTTTTTGTATTTAATAAAAAAAAAAAACAATAATAATAAATAAAACTCACTTTTAATGTGGGTTTAGGTGAACTCTAAGTGTAAATGGTTGTCTGTCTCTGTGTATTAGCCCTGTGACAGACAGGTGAATTGTTCAGGGTGTACCCCGCATCTGACCCTATGGCAGCTGAGATAGGCTCCAGTCCCCCTGTGACTATGAGCTGGATAAGAGGAAGAGGGTGGATGGATGGATCCAGTTTAACCTCATTCCCCACCCTTGTTCAGCAGGTTTGCTTAACTTTGCTTCTGCATTTTAATCCAGTTTGTATATGTATGTATTTGTATATCAGGGCGGCAGACAAGAAGCTACTAAACATAAAACCTGCCTCATTTTTTATTTTGGACTTTATGACCCAGGATGAGTAACAATTTTGTCTGCTTTGCTTTTCCTCCTCCTCCTCCCTCCTTCTGTTTCCTATGAATACAATGATGATGAAGGACACTGAGGGTTTCAATAGCTAGCTGCTGACTGGCAGGCTGGTAGCCCTAAACAATAAATCATTTGGCTGCTGCTGGAAGTAAAGGTGGTCAGGGAGATGCCGTTGTCCAGTAGGGAGTGAGGTCATACTCTTTAAGCCAAAAAAAAGCTAGCAGCCAACCAACAGTTTGGTCATGTGCTGCTGAAAGTGAATCTTTTTCCAACTTTTAATATTACTAGACAGATTTTGTGACCCAAGACTCGCTTTTCATCATCTCTACTCCAGCAGAAATAACCTGAAATTTGGCTTTTAGGAAGCGACAGAAGTGCAACTCTGTAAGGAAAAGGGCTGCACATGATTCATAACAAGACGATCCGAGAGGTTCAAAGCTAGAGTGAAAAAAAGCCTTCCTCTCATCGTGCATTTATTAAATGCTGGAAGGAAAACTGATTAAGTTGCGTGGCCCCATCAGATAATTTTCAAAACCCATTTCTCGGTTATAGCCAGTGTAAATGCGCTACAAACCCACACCCACACCCACACCCACACACACACACACACAATCATCTCTCAGCAACTGTTTCATGTTTTGATGTCACCTTTGCTTCTAGATGTGGCTCCTTCCTCCTTTCCTCTTAAAACACACTTGTTAAAGGCAAACTTTTAACCTCCTGAAATGTCTGCCACCCCCACTGCTGCACCAATATCCCCCCCCCTTCTCTTTTACATGTCTGTTTATAAACCTTGTAACAGCCCTTTGTACTCTGGCCATATCCTATTAGGAACCTGATAGGCCCATTAAAATGCTAAGCATACTTGCTGGTAGCTTACCTTGGCATGGTTACTTATGGGTTAGTGTGCCAAGGGCAGTGAATAGATATGAGACAGTGGGTCCATTTACAGGTGTGCATGGAAAGCATGTCTCTGTTGGCTTACAAAAGTGTACTAATAGTACCTTTATGTCTTGGTCCAAAGTAGTAACACTTGAGCTATAAGTAGTTCTAATAAAGTTTTATTTAAACATGCACTTCAGTAATAATCAATGGAGGACAAGTGCAATAAGAGAATGTATTTAAAGCCATGTTATGCCAAAATAAGGAAGGCAGGGCACATAGTATAACAGTAATGAGCAGTAAGGAGGGCACTTGATACTAAAACTGTGAAAACATGATAATACTTGGTCTTTCTTTTAGGTACTGTAGGTAGTGAAGGCAGCGTGTATACTGAGGTTACAGTTTTTCCATAACTGATGGGGGCAACATACGCCTACAAGTGTTCCTGTCTAGTTTTACATCCTGAAGAAGAACTGAGCCAAACTGGGGTGGCTCAGAGTTTGAGCATGCGACCATATATGCCGCTCTGCTGTGCGGACGGTGCAGGTTCGAGTCCCGACCTGTTGCCATTTACTGCATGTCTTCCCCGTCTCTCTCCACTGCAATCTACCAAATAAAATTGTAAAAGGTAAAAAAATAAATACATAAATAAAAAGAAGAAGGCTGTCCAATCACATGAAAAACTACACGTGGAATAACATTTACCTTGTATTAATGTTAGTATGGCATTCAGCATTCTAACATTTCAGTCTGTGTCCTCTCAAGAAAATACAAATTTATTTAAATAAACTGCCAACATGATGTCAGTGGCTTGAAATTGCTGCCCCCGCCTCGCCGTCAAGAGGGTGTGAGGCATGATGGAAAAAGTTTGAGAACCACTGAGTTAATTGAATATCTTTGTATTGCTGTATGAAAACAAAGGGCACTCTAAATGTATCTCAGTGGACTACCAGAAATCTTTGCCATATAAATCACTGTAAGTGGAAATAATAGGCAGATGCGTCCAAAATGATGTATATTAACCTCTGCCCTGGTTTCAAAATTGTAGCATGGAGTTAACACCACCATTTTAGAAGAAAAGAAAACTATTATTATAATCAAGTTAAATGGGTAGTACTTTTTATAATCCTGGAGTTTATAGCAGTCATCAATGGGACCCCCCCCCCCCAAAAAAAAAAGTGAGACAGGTTTTCCCCTCACTTCTTCCTCTTAAGTTGCTTAAAAAAACAAAAAAAAACATGTATGTTAATGTATACCCACATTTCACCTATGACTGTGTACAGTTAATGGGTACTTTACCACAATTGTGGTTTATTCTCAAGATAAAGCCCGACTTGTTACAACCCCACATTCTCAGTAACAAAAGGATGTTTTAACAGCAAGTCTGATATCCGCATTTCTTTTCTATTGCATTCTCCAGACTACGACTAACAGAAGCACCCTGCTTTGCTCCATCTGTTAGCTTTACCGGCTTTTGAGTGACAGAACGAGGGTCCTGACAGCACAGCAGATAGCTACTGGTTGAAAGTTTTAGAGGAAATCAGAGGAGCACAAAGTTAAAGTAACACTCCCTTTTGTCGTGTCGCCTGTTTGTCCGCTCGAACGAACATGCATTAATCTGGGATGGTGAAGGGAACACAGTGGAAAAGTTTAGGTATGTCCAATCTCGTGCAGCTTCGCAAACCAAGACTGTCGGTGACACCTTTCCAGTGATGGATTAGGTTCACCAAATGAATTGTTCTCAATAGTGTTTCAAATAAAATTTTACCCAAAGAGCAATGAGAAAGAAAGAAAAAAAAAGAAAAAGAGAGAGACAAATGCTCCTCTGTTCTGCCAACAACAATATTGTGAGAGAAGAGCAAGACGCCCATGTTTGACTAAACAAATATAAAGCATTTCAAACTGCTTACCGATCCAAAAATAAGCTTTTTCCCAATACCGCCAATATAATTTATTTATATTACTAATTCGCAAAAACATCTCTTTCTATCATTCTGGCTGCTCTGAAGTACACACAGATGGCCACAAATATTCAGAAACTGACAATTTAATTTCTCAGAGGGTGAGCATGAGCAGCCAGAGGGTGGCGGACCATATTTTTGTAGTAGCTGATTAAAACTCAGCACCTCTAACCAACAGCAGATATGACCTAAGAGGCAGAACACAACTCCTCGCTAAACCTCCCCTCGGGCCTCTTCCACGTAACACATGCATATAAGTCATCATTAATTATAAGTTATTAAACTCTATCCTGTTTGCAATGAAATATTTGAGGCACTTTACTTGATGTAAATCAAAATGCTCTACTAAAAGAGAAGCCAAATGGTTCATTCACTTCCACTAAATTAATCTGTAATGTAAATTTAGAGCCAATAAGTTCAGTTGATTGATCAAACACTGTAATTACTGGTTGCAGCTTCTCAAAAAAAAAAAATTTTTACTAAACATCCCCCTGTTTGGCAAATATCACCATTTTAATCCTAAGAGCAAAAAATAAAATAAAATAAATAAATCAAAAGCAGATTTTCTTGATGAAACACTACTCTGAAGTACACATCTGTAATTCCACTAGAATAAAATTAACCTCTGGGTGGAGCATGGTGGGGGAAACAGGGCGGTTTTCTCCCATCCTTCTCTGACAGGTAGCATGACATATGAGGTATTGGTGACAGAGAGGGATGGCAGTTACTATGAATAGAGGATCGACCACCCACCCTCCACATGCTAACACGCGAGCGCGCGTTAACACACATCAACACATGCGCGCACAACGGGGGGTTGATTGAGAGAGTGTGAACTCCGCCTGCCGTTCAGACGGGGATGTGTTTGACAGCTGTGACTGACAGTCCAAACAGTGCTGAGGGAAAAAATAAATAAAAAACACATCAACACCCGAAGGCTCAGAAGAGGCACAAAATACACACCCTGACATGGCCTCAGTGTTGTGTGCTAGACTGAAAACACACATACATGAATGCACAAGTATAAAAACACATACGCTTTTTGCTCTGTTGCTCAGGCATGTATCTGATACAACAAATCAAGCGAGAGGAAAGTTACATTTTCTGTTCCTCAAACTTTTCCACTCCTTGGAAGCACATGCATACTAAAGGCAACTGTGTCTATCTAGCAATTCCATGTGCTCTATTAAAAAAAAGGCACTATATCAGGCTATATGCTCTTCAGGAACCAATATTCTGCAGCCCACATAAACCATGACGCTAATATTTTGCTGCTTGTTGACATTTCCGACAATTCAGAACCTACTTTAATTATGCATCTGTAGAAGGAAGTGACAAAGTTCAGCAGAAGAAGAAGTTGTTGCTTTCAGAGAAGTACTGCAACACCATCTCACTGAGCGGCCTGTCGCCATGCTATACATACGAGAGCTAAAGTTTCTCACATAATACTGATGGAGAGCGATATCTGTGGTGAGGAAAAGCACTGAGAACAGCATTTCTAGATAACATGATTAGATGTGTTGCAAAACACACAGCAAGCAACAGGACAGAACAAAACACAAATCCAAAGCTGATTAATATGATTTTTTTTTTTTAAGTTTTCCCACACAACAAGGAGAAGATCACATAACTGTAAATATAACAAAGATATACCTCCTTAAGATGATCACGATACAGTATCCTAGTGGAGGAGGATCCACCGTATATCCAGAGACACTAAACAAAAGGAGCCCCGCCACTAACTGAAAAATTAAGCCCACTGACAGTGGGCCATGTTGCTGTTTTCTGAGGCAAAATTGACAAACAAGCAGAGAAAGCTTCACCTCTGACTGCAACATCAGTTATAGGACATGTTCTTCCATTTCCTTACAAGTTCACTAGTTAGATGAGTAAGAAGAGAGCATGAAGTAGGTATAAAATGACTGTACAGGTGACACTGCCAGATCATAGACAAGCCTCAGCAATTTGCACTGCATATGACGGTGAAATGAATGCATTTACAGTAGCTGATGCTCTTTTACAAAACAATCAACAGTGATGGGGGTTTCTGTGCTGCTCACGCTTATGTGACTGCTAATGAAGACCCAGCAAACTGTATAAACCTATTTGTACAATTTATCTGATCCCGTCTTAGGTGTGAAATAAAGGGCGGGGAAAAAAACAAACTAAATTTAGAGTTAAATGTAAATCATGAAAACTCCTGTGCTGACAGGAATCAGAAACAACAGCTACCAGCTGATAGGAATCTACTGAAACATGTAAATTATTAAACATTTGTCTCACAAAATCTCCAAAAATTTACAATACAAATCACTTTGGCACCATTTTAACTTCAACTGTGATTATGTGGAAATGATGATGGGAGACGTCTTTAGTTGAGAACTTCCATATTTTGTCTAGATTTTAGAGAGAAACATGCACAGATACAAGCGCACACATCTGTCTTTTGTAGACCTACTTGCTTCCCGGGGGACCAAAACACAACATACAGACGCCAGACATCATCATTCATATGATCAAGGTCAAAGGTTAGGGCGTAGCCTCTGGGGTCAACTAGAAGGCAGAGTGTTTGTGCATTGATGCGTGTGGATGTGGCCTGATCCAGATTATACTACCAAACAATGATGGGTCTGCCCTCAAACTCCTTTCCACTTTCCAAGCAGAAGCAAAAGGCTCCTCCTGTCAACTACAGACTACAACAATAATTACAAAGGTGCTCTGATTACAGCATTTTCAAGACATCATTTCATTATAAGTCATTTTTATAACTAAGCCATCCTGTACTTACCAAGCACACATTTCAATATGCCCCTAATTAAATCGTTTTTCACACATCTGCCACACTTGTGGCCAAGTGCACTCTGATAGAGGCCATGTGTGAATATGAAACCACGTCTGAATATATGTATGTACTTGCATTTACACTTTGCAGCCACTGAATGCAAACACTGAGAACACAAACAGTAGTGTGAAGGAAAAAGGAGAGATGGGATGAGGGATTAGGCCTATAAAAAGGCGCCTCGTTTCCCTGCCTGAGGGTTGATAGCAGATATCACAACTCCACAGAGTGGTTGTACACCTCATTATCAACAACACTACCTCACAGCTTCCACCAGCCTCTGTAGCCACAGGCCATCTCAGTGACACCAAATATATAAACCCTGCTCTAACCAAAGCTGAAAGCAAGGTCCACACACAAACCATATTTGGAAGACAACTCCTTTTTCTCTTTCTTACACATTTGTTGTGCACGAATCTGCATACAATTATACCATAAGTTTTAAACAATTAAGGCGATTAAATGCAACACAAACCTAGCAGGCAAGTCTACAGCCTATGTAAAAAAAAAAAAAAAAAAAAAGCAGTTTAGCAATTACACTTGCATGTTTTATTCTTTCTAGATTCTCTTATTGCTTTGATTATCACTGTGTGTGTGTGGGGGGGGGGTAGTATTACACAGATTCTCATCATCAGTACAAATGTATGCTCACGTAAGCCTGAACACAGTGGAGAAACAGTGGCAGAAAGGCATTCATGTGACTGTGGTGCACCACAAGTTTGGTGTCATCATTTTGCAATGTGCAACTGTCAGAAAAACATGTCTGCATTGATGCAAGAACTGATAAGCTTGGAGAAAGTTGAGTTTAACTGATTTTTAAGGACACCCCTATGGAGAAAAAAATGTATCTCTGTGCTAAGTTGGCCACAATAACTTCTGTTTTTAACCAAAAGGTCAAACACAAACTTAAAGATGGACTGGAAAAAGAGAAAGACGAGAAACATCAGCAGTTTTATAAACAGATTCACTGAATGGCTTGCAGATACTTTCACTTCTTTATTTTTTCAAGATGCTTTAATTCCAAGACTCATGTGCTTTTAAATATTAGTTCCTAAAATACAGCAAGTTACTATATACTAGTAACTGTTCTCTAAAAAACATTACGAGCAGTAGCTGATCTCGAAGGTTTCCACCAAAAAATAAAAAGAAAGAAAGAAATCATTAAATCTTGTTTAAAAATGTCTAATGCATGGAAGGGCTACAGTCAAATGCTACATAGTGACAGTAAGAAAAGGCTATGCTGTTTACTCCCTGCCACAATGCTGCAGGTGAAACAACACTTGCTGTACTGCGAAAATGTTACAGGTAATGCTTTCTCTCTTTAACTTTCATGTTTCATAAGGTGATGGGTGCCAATACAAATCATGCATAAATGGGGCTAGGGTGTCAAAATCATTTAAAGAAGTAAATAAATAAAGCATCAGTCCAACTGAATGGAGTCTTTGTTATAAACAAACACCTATATCAGTCTAGCAGAGCAGATCGTGCATTCATCCGGTGAGGTGGAAATGGTGTTCGCGTTCATGCATGGGGACAGGGGGACACTAGCAATAAGAGTGGGTAACCTGGCCAAAACATCATATGAGGATCTTCTGAGGTAGATCTGAATCACAAATCTCTCCTTATATTTTAGTT
This sequence comes from Pterophyllum scalare, assembly GCA_024447675.2. Classification (NCBI taxonomy): domain Eukaryota; kingdom Metazoa; phylum Chordata; class Actinopteri; order Cichliformes; family Cichlidae; genus Pterophyllum; species Pterophyllum scalare. The sequence continues at coordinate 19,329 of JAMQGT020015160.1, read as the reverse complement.
GAATTCATAATTAGTTATGCACATAATTGGCCTTGAGTTTGAGGTGGTGTAAGGTTAAGAACATTAAAAACAGCAGTCTCTACAGTTCTCCTGAAATGCAGCTGATATGCCAAATTAAGACTGTCCAAGACATAGGATCAATTTCCCAAACCTACATAAGTTATCACCTGCCAACGAATGCACTGACACATGCCAGACACAATAGCTAAAGCAAAATTATGAGCTACAGTTACCAGGCTAGACTATTAAAAGACTTCTGAGGAGTTCAAACATGCCCTGAAGTTAGTGAACTTAGTGAAGCTCAGCCAAAAATCAGCACTATCTGAAAGACAAGAACAGACTGTGATTGGGAAACTGAGCTCCTCGTTACCTGTGTATGACACGCTTTCGAAAACTTCAAGACCAGACAGAGATGAAAAATAGCTGGAAATAACAAGTCTCACCAAGCAAATGGATGTGTACAGAGGTGTGGAGGGCACTAAAGTTAAGTGAGAAATGTGGATATTTAAGCCCGCCGGCTGCATTAGTCCTGGAAGCCTACTTTAAAAAAAAAAAAAAAAAAAAAAAATATATATATATATATATATATATATATATATATATATATATATATCAGCCTTTTCCTTCAATACCCTGTTATTCTGTGTGCGGCCCACATCGTGGCTACAACACACATGCACATATTTAATCAATGCAAAAAATAAATAAATTGTTGCTGTGAAGGCAGTCAAGGCAAGGCAAGGCATTACATTAATATTTCAAACTTGCAACTTCAGACAATGCCAGGAGATTTGGTCAGAAAAGTGTCAGAGGATGGCCTTCCTGACAGCACAGGAGATATTCTGCTTCAGTCTCATTCTCACTTACTGGAAATACTCCATCTGGTTTGGCAGAGGGTGCTGCCTGGGTAGAGTACGCAGGAGGCAGCACATATGATGTCCCCTCACTATCGACCATTCCCTGTAGATATTCTCACACCGATGCATAATAGTATTTCAAGCATTGCTCGATCAGATTCTGAGTACACATTTGGTCATCTGTGCCAAAGCATTTAAATCTTAAGCTACATTATCAACACCCCAGTGGTGGTCCTTAATAGCCCCCACAATATGATGCTGACAGAAGTGGTGCAGCAAACCCCAAAGTTAAAATTAGTCAAACATCACTTCATCAAAACAGTGAAAATTACAGTGTGCTCAAAAATCACAAAAAATAAATAAATGAGCAAAAACTTTCATGTTGCTTGAGCAGATGCAAGAAGAATCAGAGACCTGACTAAGTTAACTGACTGCTGATGAGCTGTCCGACCCTCAAGGCTGACTTACTGCAGATGGCAGAAGTCTGGTAGCTGCCCCGAGACGCCCCGCTGGGGGCAGAATCAAGGGCAGGGCTCAGTGGTGTGTGTGTGTGTGTGTGTGTGTGTGTGTGTGTGTGTGTGTGTGTGTGTGGTTGGGTGGGTCACATCAGCCTGCACTTGCAAGTGCTTGCATGCACATTTACACACAAGACACCAGCTCCATCTGTCTCTGACATGGGAGAGCTTAATGACAGAGGCAGAAAAGCCAAAGAAAGGCCTTCTCGTCGTGTCTCTTGTTTCCTCCCTCCCTTCATTTTCCTTCCCTACATCTCTCTCCTTCTTGACCGCACTCTCCAACATCAATGCTCCATATGGACAGACTTTTTTTTTTTTTTTAACTCTTGGCCTGGCACACAATCAATAAGACATCCAGACGTACACTTACTTGCACACCAACTGTACAGTTTTTACGAGGGTAATCTGGCACAGAGGCTGGAACATACTCGGAAAATACATACTCCATTACTTTACGTATATAATAAAAGCCTGAAAACAAAGTAATGAAATTTCCAGTGCGTGCTGCGGAGCCAACCTGTACTCACTCACACGCACACAAAAACCCTTAATGTTCATGCTATCTTTAATGAAGTCTCCTTTGACTCCTCTATACTGCCTGCCACCTATCTTCACCCCGTCTTCAGATAACCATGTGTCCTTAACTGAACCCAAAATTCTTGACCAGTCACAGTGGATCTATGAGGAGTTCATCACCAAACTGATTTGCCTCAGTTTAAAAATTCAATAGGAAACACAGTGCTGCTGAGCAGAGGGTTAAATATCTTAGGTCAGATGTGATAGAGCTGGAGCTGTAGCCCATTAGGAAACAGCAGGGTTTCTGCAGGAAAGGTTATTCGACCACCCGGTGGGTGTTACTTTGTCAACAAAGCACTATCCACCCCTCATAACACAATATAGGTGAACGGCAGAGCGTAGGTGCAGCTCTTGCTACTTCTTCCATGCAGACACACTGTTGCTGATGAGTACAGAGAGAGAGATGGATAGAGGGACACCAAGGAGTGGGAGAAAAGCTTACTTCCAGCATGAGGAGAAAGTCACAAGCTATACCAGAGTACAGGCACTGAATCACAGTAAACCTCCTTCACATATAACAATGAATGCCTACAAGGAAACAAAAGTGCACAGCTCGAGGTGAAACAGGTACCGATTCATTTTTTCCTCTTTTTTTTGTCTTGTTTTTACAAGAACAACAGTAGGGTACCGAAATGCAAAGCTAACAGTACTAAGCTTGTATCTTAAAAACATGCTTGGCAATCCATACTGTGCCACAGCCAATTTGACACCCCCACCCCACCCCCCACGCACAATTCATTTGGCTAGTGCAATTGCTGCGTTCTGTGCCATGGCCCGTTTGAAGAAGCAGGGCCAGATTCTGACAAACTCAGCAAGTAGTGTGATTGTTACAAGTGCCAAATAAGTACAGATCTCCAGTGCTTCCTCAATATCAGTTGCCTTAATGACAATTAAACAATTAACAATTCTATGAGCCATGTGAGAGAACATAATGTGGGGGGGGGGGGTGCCCCAATTAAGACACAAAATCTTAAAATCATAATCCTCACTGTGCTCTGCAGGAGCATTTTTCAACAGCGTGCGAGAGAGACGGGAGTTGCGATAAACTGAAGAGTACGCCATTTATGGCTGTTAACAGCAGTGTGCACGCAAGGAAGAAGGGGAGTAGGGACAACAGTGTAGAGATTTAATGCACATTTTAAGGCTAAGTCATCAGTGACCTCTATTCAGGAAGACAGACGGGGCAGGAAACAAGAGTCAAAAACTGCGAAGTACTGCAAAGATGTCAGAGCGTTAAAGATGTCTGGTTAATGTGTGAATGAAATTTTAAAAAAACGTCTTTTGACCTCTTATTCTAACTTGGTAGTAAATTGTTGCTGCCATTGAGAAGCAAAACAAGAGCAGATAACATTGTGCATTCTGCTTGCACAATCCTAATAAGAGTGTGATCATTTTGACAGGATTTTTCACTATCTAGTTCTGTGTGGCTGCAATGAAGCATTTCTCTACACACTAAAATAGAAGGGGAAAGTTCACAGCAAAGAACGTACCCAATCACGTCACACTCAAACCACAGCAGCATTTAGTTTTAGGTTAACTAAAACGAATGGTGGGAAATGGAAACACCACATAGAACACAAGGAAATAAATAAATCAATCAATCAGGCCAAATGTAAAGACAGAGCAATCTGATCTTACAGAATTAGAGGTTCATGATAAAAATAAATAAACAAACAGCAAATCCACAGCAGTGACAAGTGTGACTATAGCCAAGCGAGACGACAAAGAACGGCTGGGGTTTGGGGTTGAGACGGGTCATGAGCTTGGGGGAGACTGTCAGGAATGAGAAGAGGGGACGAGGCAAGGGATACTTGAACCTTGAATGAACCACCCTTTCCCGCTCCCTTCTCCTTCTCTGCTGAGTTGACTCACTGCTGGAACGAATGGGAACCCAGAGAAGAGGAATTGTGAGGAGTGGAGATCAACCACAGCAGTACTACTGTGCGTGCAGGCTTTAGCGAGGGTGCAGGTAGCTGATCTGGTGAAGAACATGGCTGCTGTGAGAAGCCTTGTATATGTGTGAACTGTGACTCTCTTTTAAGAAAAAAAAACATGTGTTGACACAGCTCTGCAAAGCTCACACTTTTACCTGCATTGCTACTTGAAGCTGGGAGGTACAAACAGATCCGCTTATACTCAAGGGTGATAGTTTCAAACCCTTAACAGTTCCGTTATTTTTCAAGTTAACACATGGGCAAATGTGTTGACAACTACACCATGCAAATAACAATGGACACACCTGAATATTTGTTCTCATTACACAGACTTTAACAATACTAGCTCTATAGTGCAGTTGTTTACACATTCACCTAACACGCCAAAGGCCTGTGGTTGAAGACCAGAAGATGACAAATCCCTTTGGGGCTGCAACAGATCAAATATGTGGAGCTACTCGTAGTGGTGACCCCTTGTGAATAAAGGAGCAGCCAAAAAGCAGCTTTTAAATAGACAAAAACAATCAAGTGATCAAGAAGATATATGCTCAAGAATATGATGGAAGTTTGAATTAATTCTTTGGTTCTCCTGAACCTTTTAAAAAATAATTGAAAACTCCTCAAGCATAATGAATATTTTGGATGATTACTTATTTTATTCCACAAAGCTCAGAGCACAAAATCAACTAGGCTGGCTCCTAAAGCCTTCTGTAGACGCTTGCTGTCACAGATCTCTTTTTACAACTACAGCACCCTGTTGCCTCCTTACTGAATTTCAATCTCATTTATCTTAACCAGGCAATGATCACACAAAACCACCTTTTAATATTTTGCATTTCGCCCTGAAGCATATGAAACCCCCAACAGAGCCAGGCGTTTCATAACACCCAGCCCACTGAATGCTAAATAATTTTGTTTTCCTGAGCGTGCACCCTATCGCCTCACCATAAAAACAGGTCTAGTGGCCTTGTGACTATAGCATTTGTTAAAACATCTCAGGCTTGGCTTGCACTGCAGCAGAGTTTGCGCAGGAATACAAAAGCGTTGAACGCACACACACACACACAGTATGTAATGTAAACACTGGCACAAGTCTTAGCATCTCTGAAAGCAACAGTGCATTTACCTATCAAACCTGCTGAATAAATCCCAATTTATAAATTGCTATGATAAAGATTGCACCCAGCCGACACACGTATTTTCTCCAGTGCCAACACAGTCCTGACACTGGAGTTGCTGCAACCAGAAAACGGCTGTCAGTCAGCCTGTGACTAACTTTTTTCCACCCTTTTATCATTAAATCAGCAAATTAGTTTCCCAAGTCACTGTTTGACTGGTTTTATAAAACCATGGGAAAACTACAACACTAGACGCTGTCTGTAAATATCCAGCCAACACCTCAAGCTAATTAAGCCACTCTAATATACAACAAAACTGCTTGGGCAATTATTTATTTTAGAAGAAGTTATCACTCCCTTTTCCCTATTGTTAAATAATACATTACACTCCAAAACCCTTTTGTTGCCTGTTTGTAAGATGATTTAAATGACTAATAGGTGATGTACGTGACTGCATCTCTCCAGTGTACATGTCTGAGTTTTAAATTGGGGCTGTCCAAAATTAAGCTCAGTTTCTGGGCATTTATCAGCTCAGGCAAACTAACCACTGTCTTCTTGCCCTGCCCTTGCCTCAAAACCACCCAAAGGACTTACTGCGCTGCAACAAGAGGGAAAAAATAGAATTCCTGGCAGAACCAGAGAGCGAGGGAGAGCAAGAAATGACCTTTAGCTCACAGGCTGTGAGATGATCTGCTGCAAACTGAACCAAATGGAGAAACCTTGGTGTGCCTGTGTGTACATTTGCAGTTCAGCAATGACTTTGTCAGCTCCAGTCTGCCATCTGGTTTCACTGTTGTTGTCGTGTTGGGGAAAGGGAACGTTGTTCCTGCCACTTGTTCCTCTTCGAAACATTTTTCCAAAACAGGCTGTGCTGTCATTAAAAACATGTGACAAGAATCTAAGACATGCAAAGGAAAAAATTATTCTTTTTTCCAATTTCATGATTGAAAATATAATAATGTGGAATTCATTAGTTACTCACACAGAGCGGTGCATGATAAAGCCAAGTCTGGTTCATTTGTCTGTTAAACCCTTAGAGGCAAGTGTTCAGGTTGGGACAACTGAGATCCAATTCCCAAAAAATCCAGTAGTGAAAAATAAAGAAACTTTGGTGACTTTTTAAACCTGTAGATTTGGAAGAAGAAATGAAAAAAAAAAAAGCAAGTTTGTTTCCTTCCATGAGCTCATGGGAAACCTCACATACTTTCTTCAGCAGTGCTTCCATTATGATGGCAACGGTGGAGGACTTCAAAATGCAGCCACAAGCGCAAGATGATCGACCACAACATGAACCAGGAAAAAGGGGGGGGGCATTGTTTCCTAAACCACAATCAATATACTGCTCCAGAATACGATACACATGTCCATTACTTCATTGTGATTCTAAGCAAAGGCCAAAACCTCCTGACGTCAATAGCCACAGGAATGCCACCAGGCAGATTCTTCAGTAAAACTCTCCAGCAGCCTCAGTTAAACAATCAGACAGTGCAAAAAAAAAAAAAAATGCAGATAACAGTTTGCCTTTCCTGGAATCCCAGATCACCAGTCTCTGTTATTTTCCTGACACTTGATTACTCTCCCTACAGGCTCTCTTGCTATCACTTGCCTCATGCGAATGCCAGCAGGGGTATCTCTGAAGGCCAACTTGCAGAAATACTTGGGTTCAAAAACGTGAAAAATATTAGAGATGCTCCTGGAGACCAAGATACTAGCTGATTAACTGGGAGAAAAACAAAAAAGTCAGACTTGCTTGCTAGTGTAACAGTAAGAAACACACTGAAAACAGTCAAAATGGAGCACAATCTAATGGATGAAGTTAAACACTGCACATTATAAATAGTGAATGTCTTTAAGAGCCATTTGAAACAGTTCACTTCAATCAGAGGCTTCAGTTTTTTTTTTAATGTTGCTGAAATTAGGCATTGAAGCCCTGAACTTTCCTAGGACTTTCCTGGACCCATCCAACAGATGTACATGTGAGAACGCAAATGTCGCAGCGCAGCAAGATTGGACATTAGCTGGTCTAAAACCTTCCAGCCACCCAGTACAAAGCCTGTGTGATGTTTGGTTGCATCAAAGTGCAAACAGCGTGGCTGATATCTTTTTGCATTCACTGATAACAATGGGCCTAACCAGGTAGCTTCCAAGCCTACACCACAAAGACCATTTCCAGTAAAGTGTACAATATGCTCCAGACCCTTTCCAACCAAATCACATTGAATGATTTGTTAAAATACCCCACACAAAATCAAACCCATTTTGCCCACATCGTCCTCCTCTCCCCAATGGGTCTAAGCATTGGAAAGTTTCGTATTATTTAGGTTTCTTTTTAGATACAAGCTACAACCACTAACCCATGTAATCAGCTTACTGTTAACTGTTATTTACACGTTAAAGAATAAAGAACTATAAAAATAAGAACCAGACAAACGTTATAACTTGCTTCAGTTGCTAAACTGATATCCACAAACTAATAGTCACTAATTAGCTCTATCATTCACCCCTGTCTCTCGAGCATGGGGTGTGGCACCCCCCCAAAAGTTAAGTTATTCATTTTCACATTCAAATGTCTAATTTTTATAAATGTTACATTTATATAATTAAGTGTATAATGCTCATTTGCAGTCCTATTACACATTATTTCAGTCGAGCATTTGTATATCCCTTTACCCCGATCCAACCTACATTTGGTTGCCAGCTTGCGAGGTGCAACCCTTAATCATCTCATTAAATAATGATATAACAAACATGCTACAAATCATGCAGTATATTTTTTTAAGCAGACCTTCAAAAAATTTTTTAAAAAAGACAACTGTACATACAAACTGCATCACTGACAGTACAAAAGCAAACTGATCTGTCTTTTGAATTGTTCATTCAAAAGATTTGCAAAGATCAATCAAAACCAAAAGCAGTGTCTGTATCCACCACAGACAGGAGTGAGATACTGCTATGCAGCTATCAACAGACCTTGAATCATAAACCCGAGAATATAGTAACATTTGTTTGTGGAAGGTTTACTACAGGCTGACTTGTCACCTGCCACTCCCTTCTTATCTAATACAGAAATAGTGGCAGTTGCTTACAGCTGTGGGAGGTGGCTTCACTGGGGGGGCTTTCCTGTGTATATTTCTACCCTTCCTCTGAATGGATAAGTGCAGTTGTCTGAGAACAGACAGAATGCTCTGACAAAACCTAGACAATGTTTCTGAGCACCTCAAACTACAGCTGAGAATAAAAAAGCCAATTACCAGAGCCAATAAAATAAGAAAATAAATCTCTTTAGTAATTCTCCTGAAATCTAAGGCAGCATATCACAACTTCCCTGTTGCCTTTTTTTCCCTTTTATGGAAGAAAAACAAAAAAGGGAGAGAGAAACAAATACACAAGACATAGTTTTCAGTCTAATATTTTTTCCTCTCTGTTTCGGCTGCTCCTGCTTAGGAAGTAGGTAGGAGTTTCCTCACTGAATCAGAGTGAAAGCAAACAGGAGTTAGACAGGGGGAATCAGCTCGTGTTTTCTGAATGAAACATCCTGAATGTGGAGGGACAGCAGGGGCAAAAAGTGCTGACATAGTAGAAACCACCGTTCCCTTGGCGTGTCTGTAATCACTACAAACAGCAAAGGAACAAGGGCAGGGAAAGGCAAACTGCGGGTCTGAGGAAGCTCTCCTGGAAGTGAGAAAGAGCCTCTCCAAAACAAGAATCAGCAGAGGGATACATACCGCTGCCTGCTACATTCGCCTCATGTTGGCTATTGGTTCGCTTGCAACTCTTAGCTAAGAAGTGAAGCAGAGGCCAACAACACCACCACCAAGAGGAGTTGGGCCTCTATCAAATATGATGGCAGGACTGTTTTCAAAGCCACAATGACTTCAGACTTACATCAGAATATTCCATCTCATCCTTGCAGTGAGAATTTTTGGAAAAGCCAGAGATTTAAAAAAATAAATAAATAAAAAAAAAAAAAAAGAGCTCAGACTAATGCATGCCTTGTACAAGTAAATAAATGCCCCTCTTGTTGTGATTTTGTATGTGGAATCCAACACTGTTTTCAGGCCCTGGACCTTTTTTTCCAGCCTTCCACCTATGTTAAAAAAGGTCAAACACACAGAGTCATTTAGAATAAGCAGAAGGGAAGTGTGTGCCGGGGGTGGGGGTGGTGGGGTAATGCTGGTATATCTAGTTTGCGCACACTTATAATGGTGGCTGAGGACCAAGACCGAGTAGTGCTGAGCTGGCGGTGATCCAGGCCAAATTACAAAAAAATGTGCATTTCTATCCCCCTGGGTGTCTCCTGCGGTTGTTCCCCTGAGACAGACGCACACAAACAGCCTGAATAAGGAAACAAGAGAGTCAAGACACTGAAGCAAGACACTGAGTCAAGCAGGGTGTGTGGGGCTTTTAAGAGGCACATCGTCACTCGAACAAACAAGCTGAATCTGAACTCTCAAAGAAAGTATAGGCTTCGGGGAATATTTCAATCATGTGAGGTAATGGATATGTATGAACTTCCAAAACAATAGGCTACTGTGCACAAGAAATAAATCCCCCTAAAGATGTCTGGCTGTGGCACATTTGCTTTGGTGCCTTGGCCTGTGACTTCTGTGCAGCTTCCCCCCAGCTCGTAAGCCCCCAATGCCACACACTTTGAAGATTTTCACAGCTCTGGCTAGATAGAAGGCAGCCGCGGAGGCCGCAGGATCCTGAGGTGGCACACAGATCAGGTAGCTTGTATCCTCTCCAGTGTTAACCTATCCAGGAGCGCTGCAGCTAAGGTAGCAGAGTATGCCTGTGTGTCTGTCTGTCTGTCTGTCTGTGTGCTTGTGCGCAGGTGGACACAGGGCTGCTGCTGCTGCTTTTGGGGGGGTGGGGGGTAATTCGGCATGTCTTTTAACTCTAGCTGAAGCCTTTGCCACCATAAAGGTCAGCGCTTCGACATCTGCTGCTCTCTCTGAATCTGTCCTTTTATGAAAGGAAGCAGGGAAGAGGAGAGGACCCTGGGGAGTGTATGCACGTACATGTGCATGCGTGCGCACGCGCACACACACACAGATCAACGCTAATGTCTAAGTAGATCTGCGCTTTCCTTCAAACGCACACACTTGACTGGATGAACACAGCTCCAGATCTCAAACCACACACTCATCCAAACAAATACAAGTTTGCGTCTCAAAGACAGGCTCAGTATCACTACACCAGCATAGAAACGCTTGGCTTTTGGCCTGAAAGACTCCTCTTCTTTTTTTTTGGTAGAGGGAGGGGGGGGAGCTAAAAGGAATCTCATCCCCCTGGGGCACAGCAAAGGCATAGCAGTGTTGAAATAAGTGATTCATGCTTTTATCATCCCAGGTGAACAGTGCTGCTCTTTCAGCCATTACAATCAGCTTCTCTGGCAGGGTGGGAGGGGCAAAAATTCTACAAAAAAACACTACCATTTATGTCCATTTTTGGGTTTTTGGTTTTCATGTACATGGAAAGTCCAGTCCTCTTTTTTTTTTAATCTAATTTGTGTTTTGGTTGCAACATATAAATGTGTTAAGCCAGGGGAGAAGATTGTGTGTACTGTAAAAACAGAGTGAGGTTGCTGCTTGTACCTGCCTCCAAAAACACCCCCCAGTACCTTAATAGAATCAAGCTGGCGATTCTGCTAATGATTTTATATATTTGCAGACAACCGCATTTGAATATTTTTGCCTTGGCATTTAAAGAACTCATGACTTAAGTATATTCTTAGACTTCATACAGGGCTTTTTTATTAACTCAAAATCAACTTTTGGGGCACCAACAATGCAAGTGAGCACATATAGTTAAGGCTGTTACCTGAGTGAACAGAAGTCTGTGCATTTGTGTGTTAGTTTTGACCATAAATAAAAGCTTGAGCAAATTAAATCTTACAAAAAAGAAAAAAAATTCACAGTCCTGGTGATTTTTCTTCGGTGGGAGGCCAAAACCTTTCTGATGGGTGCCAGTTGGGTTTTTTTGTTTGTTTGTTTTAAATACGAGCAGGAAGAACCCTGTTCACAGACAAAAAGATTAATTGATTAATTGGGAAATTAGTCAACAAATTAGTCAACAATGAAAGTAACTGTTTGTTGCAGCCCTAGCCTCTGCTATCTCATTCCTACTCAGTAATTTGATGTACAAGCCTAGTTAATGTGTGGTCCCAAAATCTGCATTTACATAAAAAGACAACCCAATCCCACGGTGCTCTACAAACTATTCATAGTTTTTACTGCTGCATGTTTACCTTAGAAAATACACCCATGGGAACTAAGATAAAAAACATGTTGCTGGAAACTTCAAAGGACCTCTTTATTTTCAGTAATTGAATAGGCTGTAACTGACACGAATTCAAGCTCACTGAAGCTCCTCTTCTTTGTCAAGAAAGAAGCTACAAACTCAGACATTTTTAAGGCCTGCTTGAGATCTGATATAGAAATAGTGAATGAGTTATGTCTTTTCCAATGTATTTGATAATCACTAGGGCCGAACGAAGTATGCTCTAAAAGACTGATTCGTAATGCCAACTGTCAAATTAATAAGAGATTACCATATGCAGTACTGCATATCCAGTATCAAACAAAATGAGGATGATATCTAGAAGCAGAACACAAACTTGTTTTCTGGCACACCGATTTCCAGTGGCAGAGCACATTTGGCCCACTCCCTAACAATTCAGCATCCACCTTTAGAGACAGCAAAGTCAAACATGCAGTACAGAAAAACAAATCTTCATCTGCAGCCTTTGTGCAACGCAGCAGAGGAGTCACGACACTCTTTAACAAGTGTGTGGTTACAGAGCCCCTCCCAGTGTAAAACCAGAACCACTCAAGCAGTATACGAGGGCAACAGGGTGTGTTTAGGCTCACTGATGCCCCTCCAACCGTTACAGTGAACAAGGTCTGCCACTAGCTGGAAAAAAGAAAAAAATAATGGCCTTATGGCACTTTAATTTTCTGTTAAACCTCTCACGCACCCTCCCCATCCTTCTCACCCCCACTCTCAGAAAAACACACATGAATCTGGAGATATCATCTGGACAGGTGGCCAGCCACCCAGACCTGACCTGCCTGCCCTCTCGCCTGCTCCCTCCCTCTGCCCCCGCCCCACCTAAAATCAGTTCACTTCTGCTGGAAAGCCCCAAATGAACATGCACAGCAAGCCACCACCCCCCCCAACCCAATACACACACACACCTCCAGCAAGCGCTGCAAATGTCTGTCACCCACTGTGCCTAGTCTGTGGGGATTACTGCCTGCACAGTGCAAAGAAGAAAAAAAAGGGTTGTGTCTAGCTAATGTGAAGCCAAATAATTTTAATCAGGGTTTATTCCAAAGCATGACCAGAACAGAAAAGCCAATCAACTCATTTATATACAGCACCCCCCGGGGTCTGGACTACACCCTATTTATGCTGATTGCTGAATAATATGGTCATACTGCCGATGAGTGATTACAAACAAAACAAGCAGGTACATTCTCACATTGTCTCGATATTATCAGTTCACTGGACGGTTTGAAAATGTGAAACAAGTCAAGCCTATTAAAAGCATGGGATGATAGGAGATGTGTCAGATGCAGGATCTACAATTACTCAACAGTCACCAAATATACTGAAGCCACAAAACTAGGAAATTTAACAATCTTCTAGATAAAAACATTAAATTTGACTCATACACAAAGTACTTTATGACTTGGTAGTAAAGGAGACGACTGCCTAATGTTTAGACTTCTCAGTGAAGAGTTCTTTCTCGACCTTTAGCACAGCAAAAGTCGCAGGTATAACACGAAGATCATAAATTAGACAACGTTGACGGATGGCCCGGGTTTATTGAAGGAATATGGATCGCATGGCCGTGAGCGTTTAACTGTGCATTTTGTCCTTAGATGCACTCCACATTTGAGAACCAGGTTTTCATAGCAGCCACGTCACTGTTTATGTAGTAAATTCAACACAACACTACTTAGAGCGAGCTGAAGTTATGAAAGTACATGCTATTCACTCTGTTTGAAATATATATATATATATATATATATATATATATATATATATATGCGTGTGTGTATGAGTGTGGTAGCTTAAATACTGACGGCAAGCACGCCGTGTTAAGCGAAAACTATATACCACGGTGTCAACAAATGCAGCCAAGGCTTTAAACCCCACTGCTAAAAGGACACTTTGGCCACAAAGCCGCAACGTGTTTCAGTCGAACACCGCTAGCTAGCGTCCATTATCGGACAGCTAGCCGCGTTAAGTCGTGAGACCCAATTCGTAAACGTGCTGCCCGGCTAACTGGAGCTGCTGGGCACGTTTCGAAAACAAATACTGGACGGGGAATTAATGAGAGGTTTTTTTTTGGGGGGGGGGAGTTCAGTGTGAGCCCCGTCGGTGGGTAAATGAAACGACACATAGGCGTTAAATTAGTCCCAAAACATGTCTAGCTGGTTAGCCGGCCGAGCTAACAGTTCGCCGTTGTCTGGGAGAAAAAGACCACCGGGGGTGAAGTATCGCTTTAGCGGAGGGGCTAGCTCACAAAACACTGCAGCAACAGTCAGCTCAGGCAAGTAACTGGTCAAAGAGGGGGGGGAAAACACTCGCACGCAAGCACACTGACGTCAAAAAACGGCTTCTGGCAACTAAACCAGCGGCCAGAAGACGTGCACCGTGCCCAGGCTTACAACGCGTGGGTTAAAAGTAAGCTATTTCATGGCAATAACTTATATTCTCTTCAACTCCGCTCCCCACCGCCCCGAATCTCAGACTCACCCTGTCACAACAGGCGCCATCTTCCACAAACTCTCACCAAAACTCCAATACTCGCGATATCCTTTCCTCTCCCACAGCCCAACAATCCGCCGAGACAACAGAAGCAGGACTGGAGGTGTATGGACGAGGGAAACGGAGAGAAAAGGGGGTGGGTGAGGAAGACCGAGAGAAAAAGGGGAGGCGGCGGGTAACACATACACATACACATGCACACACACACACACACACACACACACACATACACAAAAAGAGAGAGAGTGAGCGAGCGAAAAGGGCAGACGCCACAACAACAGGCGTGGGAAACTTCCGAGTTCACGCGAGAATTGGAAAACTCTCACAATAGGCGAGCACAGAGGGAGCGTCCCTTATCGCGAGATATACGTGAAATCGAGCAGTTGTTTATCTTGTGGCGCTGAAATACTATTCCCACGTGTTTACCGGGTAATAAATTACAGCACCGATTAGTTTGATAGGGGGAAGAAAAAAACGTTCGTGGTGAGGAAACCCTGGGTTTTCCCCAAGCTCACGCGCATTTTGTTGTAGGCATATTGTCTCCACATGGAGCAGTTTTCAGCATTACAGCTGTATGCAATTACAGCCAAAATATTATTCATATATGCTCCCCAGCTGACAACAGACAACAAGCATGAGAAGTGACGAGCCTGCAAGGATACCCTCACCTTAAATGGGAGCAGAAATTAATGGAGGGCTTATACACCCCAAATTTACAATTCCCTTGGGTAACATTACAGTCCCTGTTTAGAATGTGGAAACAATGGTGTGAACACATGTGAATGGGCCATACAGAGAAGATTAGTGCATTGCTATCACACTGGGGAGTCCCATGACCACCCTCCACACCAAACCTCAGCCCAAGTACAAGGGAGGCTATTATTTAGAATGGTCATGCTTGCAAATGTGGCATAAGCTTTATTAGCCTTTCTGTTTTAGTCTGCCCTCCCACCTCCCTCAACCAGAGTGCATTTCAAACAGTTTGTATGTTATGCCATCCCCACAACAGGTTAGGCCATTCATGTTGGGGGGGGGGGGCTAAGAGCCATAAACCTTCATGTAGGCCTCCATCTGCATGTGTGTTTGTGCCTATACAGCCTTCATTTAAATTTGTTTGGGATCTTTGTTCAGCCAACAAGTGACTTCTGTTGGGAATTTTTCCAACTTCAAAGAGGAAACGAAGGCTTGAGACCACACCGATGGCAAGTCAATGCTTTCATTTGTTAGATGATGTGTGAGTGATCTGCCTCTGGCTGTTTTGTGTGAAAAATTTGGCTGTTGGCTGAATGAAGAAGAACTAGTTTAAATATAAGCTTAGATCCATCCATCTATTTTCTTCCGCTTATCCCATTCGGGGTCGCAGGGGGTCTGGAGCCTATCCCAGCTGCATTAGGGCAAAGGCGGGTACATCCTGGACAGGTCTATAAGCTTAGATCTTTTTCTTAAAATAGAAGTAGTTTAACATATTGGGAAATATGCTCATCTGCTTTTTAATTTATAAGTTAGCTGTTGTTTGTATAGATTAAAACTTATTCTTATACTTTTTTTTATTTTTATTGTATCTTAGTTAATTGTTTTTGCTCTGCATTATACCTTTGCTGGTGCTTTACAGAATTTATCCATTGTGGGGCTAATAAAGGGATTTGTTATCTTGTGAGGTTTTTCCTCTTTTTTTCCAGTTGTTTTGAAATGAAGACATGGAATTGCAAACAAGTGCAGTTCCTTATATGGCCACTTGAGGCAGGCTCCAAAATGACTTAATCCTTCTAGACTCTTATGTTAAAATGTCAAACAGCAGTAGAAATAAACATATTTACAGCCCGGTATACAAACAGTTCTTGCCTTTGTAGCTAATTTACAGCTTTATATTACAGCATTATTATATGTACACATATAGGCTACATGCTGTTAAAGTAAGAAACTCATAACAGTTTTTCTTGCAAATATTGCACTGCTGTTTAGGCTTTTGTCACCTTTTAATCCACTTGTCACTTTGTACATCTGTTTATTATTTGTAGAGCCACTATTAATGAATGCACTGTGTACTTGTTCTTTGAGAACAGTTATTATCTTTTACTTATTATACATAGTTTTATTTTATATACAGTTGCATCTTAATCTATTTATTCTGCATGTTGCCCCGTGCTTGCACTGTTGTGACACCTGGATTTTTCCTCTGGGGATCAATAAAGGGATATCCTATCTTATCAAAAGTATAAAGATTATTTGTTTATTGTAATAAGACCATCTGATTTCTCCATCCAGTTCTGGGCTGTGAGGGGCCCGGAGCCTAACACCCTAATAGGGTGCCGGTCCACTGCAGGGCTGAGACATTGATTACTTTGTTACAGACGCAGACAGCTGAGTAGTCATTCCTGTTATACTTTTGTATTCTTTGTAGTCCACCACCTGGGGCAAATGTGTACTTGGTGCATCATAACATACATTTTCCACAAAGCAGTCCAGGCAGTCGTAAAAGACTGGCAGGCACATGGACTTCCATGCAGACCCTTGTGCTCAATGATGAAATTTCCGGCCTCCCGTTTACACGAGAACGGCGTGAACAGCCAGTGCGTTTAAGCCTAGGAGCTTCTTGCTGTGAAGTAACAGTGCTAACTACCAAACTGCTCACCCTTTTAAATTTTATTAAGTCTTAACATATGACATATATCTACCTGCCAGGGTTATAGTAGTTTTGGATTTTACATTTATAGTTTAGTTTTATTTCATTTGAACTTTTTTCCCTCTAATTCAGTTAGTTTTAATTAGTTTTCAGAGTGGTTTTGCTTGTTTTTATTTTTGATTTAATGCTTAGTTTTAGTTTAGTTTTCATTAGTATTAGTTTTTCATACTTAATTTGTCAGGTGCAAGATTCAAGGTGCAAGAGTGACTATTGTTTAATAAGACCTCAAATTATACCATTAAAAAGAAATTGTATTCAACAACCAACTGTTCACAAGATAGCATCATTATGTGCTACGTGTGTAATATTAAGGACACACATGATCATGAGTCTGTTATCATTTTTTCTTTTAAATATCATTTTTCTTTATTTCAGTTAACAAACATGTTTTTCCAATTTCAGTTTTTGTCATTTCGTTCGTTTTCATTAACGATAATAACCTTGCTGCCTGCCTGTTGAATTTTAAAGCACTTTGTGTGGTAATTATCTGACAAATAATACGGCTTGTTGTGTGGTTAATTTTACCAATAGACCATCCAAGAGCCTTTTGATTGACTTTTCTTTTTTAAATTTTAGTTATATGTTACTTTTGCCTACTAATTAGCAGGTATCTATACTTTGTATTCATACAGTCTATTAAAACACACTGCTGACCAAGCTAGGTAGCGCTAGCGCGCCACATTTGTGTTCAAATATGGTCATGTCTGGCTCCAAAAAAGATACTATGATGGCAGAAATGCTAAAAGTGAGGTTTCAGATACTACTTTTCCACCGCCAAGGTGCCGGTGCTCATGCCAGTGCTGGTGTCATGAACTGGCAAAATTCCTAAGAGCGAGCCTGAGTTTACACCGCGCTTTGTGAAATGATCCTTTATGTATGAGTGTGGGTGGGTCCTCGTCTGAACACAGAAGCTGAAGGGCACAAACATGGGAGAACATGCTCCCCTTTCTTGTGCTGTGAACACATTTTACAGTCCAAACAAAACTACTGCAGCATCTGTGTGCAGCACAGAGGTAAACGCAGACAGCGATTATGAGCAAGAAGACAAGTACACACTTTGCATCCTTTTATCTGTGATATGAACTGATACAAAGCAGCAAGTTAAACCTTAGGGCCCCACCTAATTCACAGCCATAAAAATCACATTGCTTTTCTCATGTAATATGCAGTGATGCAGTGAAACAGCGGTAGGAAACTTTACATTGAGATGGCAGAATCACGCCCTTCTGTCGCTTTCGTCACGCGTTCTTGGTTTGAGACCAGCTAGCTTGCGGGGCCGGAGTTGAACTCATTTTTCGGCCAAGCACTGAGTGCGTTTGCGGTGGAAAAACCGCTGAATGGTTCAAATACTGGCACTGGCATAGGAACTCCATCGGTGGAAAAGAGGCTTCAGAATGAGGCTTCCCTATCAGTGGGTGAAATAGTGTTGGTTACCTCCATCTTTTATATACAGTCTGTCAGTCAAAGGCCACTGTGACGTTACAAAACAGGTTTTTGCTCAGACGCTAGCATGGTGACACTGCCTATCAAAAGTCTTCACTACATTCATTATCAGTCCCTTAGCCAGTTTTTATTCTTCACTAAGCCAACAGACTGCTGGCTCCAGCTATACAGGTAGCATAGGCACATGAGTATGGTATCTATTCAATGAACTGTTAAAGCAAATGGTTTCCAAAATATCAAACTATTTTGCTCACTTTCAGATATGATATGAATCAAGAAGAAATAAAAAAAATTCAAATGCCTGACACAACAGTTTTTGCTCACCTCTATCCATGACAGATAAACTATCAGTCTCAGTGCACACCACCACCAAACAGATTCTCTGTGTAAAGTAGCAGATGTGATATCCCCCAGTGTACACTGTATAAATCTACCCATTTCATATCTTTCAGATGCATAATTCATTTTTACGGAGCTTCACAGTTCTGCCAGATAGAAAGAGAGAGAGAGAGAGAGGGAAAAAAAGGAGGGAGAGTAAAGCGCTGCATAGAGTGTGCCTGGACTGGAGCCCGCTCTATGAAGACGCAGAGACCTCAGAGACGAGGACCTCATCCTGCCCTCAACCATTTTTCCTTTCCTTCTCTTTTTTATAGTCGGCCGAGAACCTCCAGTTACACTCGGAGCTGAATGGGGAAGCATAAAGTTTCCTCAAATGTTTTACAGCTGAACACAGTAAAAAATGGGGAGAGAAAAAAAAGAGAAACTACAGTTTTCAGAGAAAATAGGCATCAAATAGAAAAAGAGAAGAGGCTACTTCACTTTTATATTTAGTGGCATTAGCAATTTCAAAACTTCCAGGTCTGAACTTTGACCTTTCTTGGTTCTTCTTGGTTCGATTAAAAGGTCACTCGCAAACACAATTTAAGGCTCTCCGCGAGGCTTTTCCTGTGATTTTCACGTTTCTATTCGGTTCCGCACTTCGGACTTTTGATGTTTTTTCTTCATCGTTTTAATCCCCCTCCCATGTCCCATTCTCTCATTAGGAGTGAAAAACCATTTATTTTACCAGAGCTGGGGCCAATTCAGGCAATCATGACTAAGCTGTAAGCCTCAGGTCTATAAATCCCCTCACTTGACTGCTTAAGCCCGTGGCTCAGAATGAAAGACAGATTGAGATAGAGAGCAAGAAAAAAATCCTTGTCCCCAGCGGAAATGCCACTAACTAGTACATCATCCCATCAGCGCTGCGCCTAGACAGATTGAGGCGAAGGGTGGTGTTGCACCAATCGACAGTACAGTCTCATAATTCCCCTTCCTTTGAGTACTTTGTTCTGTGGTTCAGGCAATTTTCACATCCAGCTTATCCTGCTAAGCTGACGCCTTGCTAACACTTATTATTAGAAAAAAAAGAAGACATAAAAG